>CAWUFW010020725.1:0-142618 GCA_963921515.1 Calotriton arnoldi | reverse complement strand
TTCAGGGTTTGGGGCGGTGCAGTGGTGTTCGTGCAGTGTAGGGGGTCGTGCTGGGGGTGGTGTTTCAGGGGTTAGGGCAGTGCAGTAGTGTTCGGGCAGTGTAGGGGGTCATGCAGGGGGTGGTGTTTCAGGGTTTAGGGCAGTGCAGTGGTGTTCTGGCAGTGTAGAAGGTCATGCTGGGGGTGGGGTTTCAGGGTTTAGGGCAGTACAGTGGTGTTCGGGCAGTGTAGGTGGTCGTGCAGGGGTGGTGTTTCAGGGTTTAGGGCAGTGCAGTGGTGTTCGGGCAGTGTAGGGGGTCGTGCTGGGGCTGGTGTTTCAGGGTTTAGGGCAGTGCAGTGGTGTTCGGGCAGTGTAGGGGGTCTTGCTGGGGGTGGTGTTTCAGGGTTTAGGGCAGTGGTGTTCGGGCAGTGTAGGGTGTCTTGCTGGGGGTGATGTTTCAGGGTTTAGGGCAGTGCAGTGGTGTTCGGGCAGTGTAGGGGGTCTTGCTGGGGGTAGTGTTTCAGGGTTTAGGGCAGTGCAGTGGTGTTCGTGCAGTATAGGGGGTCGTGCTGGTGATGGTGTTTCTGGGTTTCGGGCAGTGCAGTAGTGTTCGAGCAGTGTAGGGGGTTGTGCAGGGGTGGTGTTTCAGGGTTTAGGGCAGTGCAGTGGTGTTCGGGCAGTGTAGGGGTCTTGCTGGGGGTGGTGTTTCAGGGTTTAGGGCAGTGCAGTGGTGTTCGGGCAGTGTAGGGGTCTTGCTGGGGGTGGTGTTTCAGGGTTTAGGGCAGTGGTGTTCGGGCAGTGTAGGGGGTCTTGCTGGGGGTGATGTTTCAGGGTTTAGGGCAGTGCAGTGGTGTTCGGGCAGTGTAGGGGGTCGTGAAGGGGTGGTGTTTCAGGGTTTAGGGCAGAGCAGTGGTGTTTGGGCAGTGTAGGGGCGTGCTAGGGGTGGTGTTTCAGGGTTTAGGGCAGTGCAGTGGTGTTCGGGCAGTGTAGGGGGTCATGCTGAGGGTAGTGTTTTAGGGTTTAGGGTAGTGCAGTGGTGTTTGTGTAGTGTAGGGGGTCATGTTTTAGGGTAGTGCAGTGGTGTTTGGGTAGTGTAGGGGGTCATGCTGGGGGTAGTGTTTTAGGATTTAGGTTAGTGCAGTGGTGTTTGGGTAGTGTACGGGGTCGTGCTGGGGGTAGTGTTTTAGGGTTTAGGGTAGTGCAGTGTTGTTTGTGTAGTGTAGGGGGTCGTGCTGGGGGTAGTGTTTTAGGGTTTAGGGTAGTGCAGTGGTGCTTGTGTAGTGTAGGGGTCGTGCTGGGGGTAGTGTTTTAGGGTTTAGGGTAGTGCAGTGGTGTTTGTGTAGTGTAGGGGGTCATGTTTTAGGGTAGTGCAGTGGTGTTTGGGTAGTGTAGGGGTTGTGCTGGGGGTAGTTTTTAGGGTTTAGGATAGTGCAGTGGTGCTTGTGTAGTGTAGGGGGTCGTGCTGGGGGTAGTGTTTTAGGGTTTAAGGTAGTGCAGTGGTGTTTTTGTAGTGTAGGGGGTCATGTTTTAAGATGCAATGCTCCAATACCTGACCAGTCTGCATTACATAAAACTGCAAAAAAACTAAAAATAAAAAGTGTTTTGCACACTTTTGTCATTGGGCTATATGTGGGCTACATCTGGGTAATATTTGTGCTACATTTGGGCTCTTTTTTCACTGGTGGCCATCTTGGAAGACTTCTTTGTTATGAAGTTTCCTAATTTCTTCATTTACTGCAGTCTCCTCAGTAGGAAATGCTTTCAGTTTTTTACTTTGATTCCATCAAGAAGGCATTCAGATGTGTCTCACATCTGCCATAAATTCAGAATGTTAGCACTCTAGTTGCTCATTAGATCACTGGAGTAAAGCTACTGCTCACCAGGGAGTTAACTGGTAGTCTGCTGCTGGTATTGAAAGTGATTGTTTCAGTCTGCATGTCAGAATTTTCTAATGAAATAGAAGAGGATTTGAGATCTCACTTAAAACATGCCCTAATTTTTCTTTCTGCAGCACTAACCATAATTTCTATTTCAAAAGAACCCCTCATTTTGTTCCTTTTTAAATTAAATGTTTTAAGTGTTACCGGTTTATTCCAATCAAGATGGCTTCAGGTGTGCCATACTTTTGTCATAAGTAAGGCTGTTAGCGCTCTAGTTGTTCTTTAGAACACTCTGGGAAGCTGCAGTAGAACAGAAAGGCATCAACTGGCAGGCTGCTCCTGTTGAAATATAACAGGAAGATATTTGAGATCACACTTGAAATATGTCCTAATTTTTCTTTCTACAGCACTAACCATAATTTCTATGACAAAATGAACCCCATCATTTTGTTCCTTTTTAAATTAAATGTTTTAAGTGTTACCAGTTTATTCCAATCAAGATGGCTTCAGGTGTGCCATACTTTTGTCATAAGTAAGGCTGTTAGCACTCTAGTTGTTCTTTAGAACACTCTGGGAAGCTGCAGTAGAACACAAAGGAATCAACTGACAGTCTCTGCCCTTGTTGGATGTATATGTTTTACTGAGAATGTCAGACTTCATTCTCACATGAGTGAGAAAGATAATGTGAATTTACAGAAAATATGCTCTCATTTTAGCTTCTGGAGCACCTTCCAAACCTCCATGGGACAAGCATGAGAAAATAGTGTTCTCTCAAACATGATTCGTGATATCCCAGCAGAAGGTTTTTCACATGGTAAAATCACCTTAGAATACACCACAATTCCTAAAATTAGTATGGTACCATCAACAAATAAATTCTAATGTAACTAAAGCCTGTTATCACCCTTTATAGTTCTCCTTTTGGTGACCCTCAAAATCTTCTATTCACTACAATGCATTTATATTGGTCCCAAGATGGCTGCCAGCAATTCCAGGATGAAGTGCTGACAGCCAATCAGATCTCACGATGACATGTGTGGTTAGGCTCCGCCCAGATATATATGTGACTTTACTTTTGATTTTCTCAGGAACTACTGAACGGATTTACACCATTTAAGCAAAAGGCACGACACTGAACCAAGGGCTACCTTTTTGCCAAATTTGGTGTAATTCCGTTCAGCAGTTCGGGCTGTAGCTGCGACTAAAGGTTCCTATGGAAAAATGAATGGGGAAAACGCGTTTTGGGACCCCCCTTTTGTCTCGGCCCCCGCTTGATGTATCACCCCGAGACTTTTAGGATAGGAGCGGACCGGAGCGCCCCAACAAGTTGGAAACTTTCGCGAAGATTCGTCAACCGGCGCCAACGTTATTTTAAATAGAATGTCGCGGATTTCCTATGGATAATAGGTTTTAACTATAACTATCTACTGGCGACCGCCAGTAGATAATATATATATATCAGCAAATGCCTCGCAACGCAAGGAATGACGACGCCATGTACTGGCCAGAATAAATGTATTCAGTAAACTGGTAGGACGCGTTTCGCCTGTCCAGCAGGCTTGCCCACCAACAACTTTACCGTTTCACATCGGCCATTTTAAACAAAGTGCTCATTGCGTGTCACATGACATGACTACCAGAAAAGTGCATAAGACGACAGACTGGTAGTTTTTTGCATACTTTCAAATCGAAACTATACTTTTCGATACACGTTTCAATTCATATATAATTTTACAATGTGCATTTGATTTGCAAACATTATTTAACTTGTCAGCGGATAAGTTAGATATGCATAAATTCATTTGTTTCTCAATAACCATTTTCTGAATTAATCATCATTCTAATGATCCCTTGGACCCGAAGTGCCCAACACACATTACTATTATCGTGTGTCGGTATACCAAAGTAACATTATACAATACGATGGCCACAATTTCCCATATCACATTCTGTTGCAATTTGCCTTTACTCTATTTAATAAACAGAGACATATGTTGCATTGCATGCTGGGAAGACTTCAAAGGCTACTGATGAATAAAACCCAAATGGGTATTTTATTCAAATACTTCCACGCAACTCATGTAATTTTTCGTGTAAAGATAATATAATATCGCCCAAGTGGGCAATTTATTGATTTGTATGCAGTCACTGCCTGTTTGTCAAATAAATGTGCTAAAACCCTGTGACAAAATTAATAACAAAAACAAAACGGTTAAAATAGTTTCAGAGAGGTTGCACATTATTTTCCCTATAAAGAAGCCAACAAAACACCTGGAGGGGATTTACAGATGTGTGATCAAATCCTCTTCCATATTTAATCCCATCGGGATTCGTGTGTTTAGTTCCAAGATATAACAGGACTCGAGCCTTCTAAGTTTCTTTTCCCGATTTCCCCCTCGGGAACTTGGCGGGATACAATCGATTACAAAGTACATTAAGACTTGTAGCACCCTCAATTATAGAGGAATTTGTTTTTTTAGAGCAAGAGAGGAGATTCAACTTCCGGCCAAGACCACAAGTGAGCTACGAAGGAAAACAAAGAGGAAGAGGCAAAGGCAACAGAGGCGCAAAGGGTCCAAACAATGCCAACGTGACAAATACGAAAAAGAACAAATAATTGAGCCCACGGTAACCGAAAATGAAGCAACAATAATAAACTTGACTGACATCGCATTGTCGAATAAGGAGACAAACATCCTCAAGCTCGGCCTATCGTATTGTCCACCAGTAGAATTTAATTATGTAATGACGCGAGTGGATGTTTTTAAATTTGGAAGAACATTAAAGTTAAAAAAACATTTTGCGTAGAATCAACAACGAAGAACATTTAAAACAAGCAATGTGTCCATGACCACCAGTCAATCAGGTAATCTTTTAGTGGCTGATATGGATCGCCTGCTAGACTTAAGACACATGGACAAATATTACTTGTCGGTAGACTTTCCGACATGGTGTCACTGCCACAACTCGTGCGGGTGCTCCATCGCGGGCGCGGTTCCCCACTTATTATATCAGGACATTTTGGAACACCAAAGAGAGATCGGCACTCCAGGGCAGCCTTATATCAAAATTTTTATGGCTGCACGAAGGCAGCACCAACACGTTTCAGCTCGACTGAACCTTTCTCAAGTTGATGAGCCCCGCTGACCTTAAACAATATATACAAACATTCATAAAAAGCATGAAAGAAATCATTAGTAGCAAAAAAGTGAATACACATTTTCATCATGATTACAGGCTCAGCAGCCTGATTTAAATATTATTGCACATTTCTAATGCCTGATTAATCATACCAAATGTGAGCAAATATAAAAAATGTAGAAATGCATTATTGTATACAATTCATGATAGACATAGAAGAAATACTCTGCTACACGACAATATTGAGTAAATCCAAAGGACTAGTCTATACATGGAATACAGCACCTAGTGTTCTGTTATCTTACTAAAAAATCTAAATCATTGCCAGACAATAAGCACCATATTTCGCTAGTACAATAATTTAAATGCTTATAACATGAAACCTATATCAAAAAGTGGGACTTAAAGACAAAAAAAAAGGAAATCGATGCAGCACATATCGTGTACATTCTGAAACAATAGTAATCCATAATATGCATCCCAATTAAATGTAAAGATGGTATATCATATCAGATTGTATTTAATGATCCAAAGAAAGAATAAACTAAAGAAAAATACAACAACCTATACTCGACCCCCTTCACTCTAGAAATTCAGAGAAAGGGGGAGAAATAACAAACAACAGGCATAGATAAAACTACGAGGGATATTACAAGTATAGCGCAAATGGGCATTGTTGTAAGGTGAAAGTATTATGTGGTATGGCAGGGGTGCCTTACCATGTAATACTAGCATAATACACAAAGATGGACCCTGGTTACTCTCTCAGTATACCTTCTCTCAGCCCTAGTAGTGTGGCAAAGAGCAGACAGGCTACTCAGAGGAACATGTGTTAAGCATTTCACGTTACCAACATTGGCTATAAGTAATTGGCAGGACTCGGGAGAAATCAGAGGGCAATTTATTAAAATACCTCTGATTTTTATATATTTTTAGACACCAAAATGAAACTAATGCATACAATCTAACCAAAGTTATCATTTTTCAACAAATAAATCAATCAATACTTTGCAATGTGAAAAACATTAACATTGCGGTCAATGGGAAAAACACATATATGCAATCAATACCTTGAGAGGTTGCTAATTTCGCCAGCTCGCTCTTTCCCACCTTGCGTTTATTGCACATATCGTTGGCTGCTATTTCTCTGTTTTGCTTGTTTAATTTTTAAAATCAGTTTTAATTACTTTTAACCGAAGCTTTTTACTGGCTACTCCTGCACTGTATGAATTTGTTGCTTGGGTTCTCCCGAGGGGCCACTACTTCCTGGTTTCCCCCATTCGACTACGAGAGACGCCATCTTGGGGAAGTGCGCTCTCTAGTCGCTGGATAATTTGCATATAAATATGCACGCTGCGCGGATGCAGGCACCTTGAGAGGTTGCTAATTTCGCCAGCTCGCTCTTTCCCACCTTGCGTTTATTGCACATATCGTTGGCTGCTATTTCTCTGTTTTGGTTGTTTAATTTTTAAAATCAGTTTTTAATTACTTTTAACTGAAGCTTTTTACTGGCTACTCCTGCACTGTATGAATGTGTTGCTTGGGTTCTCCCGAGGGGCCACTACTACTTGGTTTCCCCCATTCGACTACAAGAGACGCCATCTTGGGGAAGTGCGCTCTCTAGTCGCTGGACTAATTTGCCTATAAATATGCATGCTGCTCGGACGCGCGCAGCTGGCGCACAAAAGGCGCGCCTAAGGCAAGCCCGTCTGCGCCCATCAGCGTCCCGGAGGCGGCCAGCTCCAGCCATGCTGCCCGTCTTACTCTCCAACCTGGACATCGGAGGTGTTACAGCGGTGAGCAGCTTCAGTGTCTCCGCCCGCATTTGTGCCCTCACAGTAGTAGGTGGGATGTGCTAGAGTGCATTGACTCTGTCTGCCCTAACTGTGGCTTCAAACTGGGTATTGGCTCCACTGACCTCACACCTCTTAGATTCTATACTAGTAGAGGTATGCAAGAGCCCCTAATTCATGCGGCCCTAATTAATACACGCTCACTTAAGAAACACCATCAGGATGTCTTTGATCTTCTGGTGGACAAACCAGTTGACCTCCTGTTTATCACCGAGACTTGGCTAGATGAGTTCTCAAATCCTACTGTTATGTTGGCTATCCCTGATGGCTATAGGATTTCTAGGTTTGACCGGACAAAGGGGAGAGGTGGCTATTATCTATTGCGACAAGTGGGTCCTTCCACGGGGAGAAGCCACTTTGTGGGGAGATTGTGAAACACTTGATTTTAGCATCAACATCTCAGCACACTTCACACTGGAGGCTCCTTGATCTATAGACCCCCGGGTCCGGCAGGGGCTTGTCTTAAAGCACTGGGGGATGATATTATTCCCCGGACTCTCCACTTCTCTCACTATATTGTTCTTGGGAACTTGAACATTCACCTTGACCAGGCAACTGCGGGAGATACCCTAGAGTTTTTAGATACACTTAACCTGGCTCAGCTCACCCAATGGGTCAGCCTTCCGATGCATTTAGAGGGCCATATTCTTGACCCTATCTGCTCCAATTTTCCCATTCTGGTCGAGGCCCCCATTCCGGTATCTTGGTCTGATCACTTTCTGACTTACTTCTCCTGGGTATCGATAGACGTCAGCTCCTTGGCTCGATCCAAGCATGAGCCGGCTTTTACTAGAATTGACCCGGTTGCATTTAGCCAGGCTCTGGCTGCTTCTAGACCCAATTCCTTTAATGACCTTGAAGGAGGGCTAGCTTGCTTCACCAATTGGATTGCTAGCACAGTGGATCACATTTCTCCAGCCACCCTCCATAGGCACTCCAGGGATTCTCTCTCTAAACCATGGTTTACGCCCGCTTTGCGGGAACTAAAGCAGGAGTGCAAAAAACTGGAGTGAGGCTGGCGCAGGATTACTGCCCTGGGGCTAAACATATGCTGAGAAATAAACAAAAAATCTATTACACTGCCATAGTACATGCTAAAAGTGTATACTATTCGACTCGTATTGATTCAGCCAGGAATAACTCTAAGGAGATTTTTTCCATTGTTCAGAGTTTCCTGGCACCCAGAGCACAAGCGAGCACACTCCCTTCTTCCAACTCCTGGTGTGAAAATCTTTCCAGTTTTTTCATGGAGAAAATTTCCACTATTCAAGTGTCTTTTACCTCCTGTATTAAGGATACACCGACCCTCCTGGCTTCAGGGGTTCCACCTGCTCCTCCCCTTCAATCTTTAGCTGCCTTGGCCCTCATTGACTTACCCAGCTCACTTAGAATTCTTAAGGGCCTGAAATCAGGCTCTCCATCAGACCCCTGTGCTGCCAGGCTTTTGGCTGCCGTTGCAGAAAGTTAACAGACTTATTAATATGTCCCTTCAGGAGGCTCTTGTCCCGGCAGCCTGGAAGCAGGCCAAGATTCTTCCTCTATTGAAAAAGCCTTCTCTTGATCCTTTGTGCCCAGGGAGCTATCGCCCTATCTCCCTCTTGCCTAGTGTGGCTATGGTGTGCGAAAAAGTGGTTACCAGACAGCTGACTGAGTCTATTGAATGCTCAGGCCTGTTACATCCAGCTCAATTGGGATTCAGGGCCACTTAGTGTACTGAATCAGCCTTGGTTGAAGTTTCAGAGGCCATCCGTGATTGCCTGGATGCCGGCGGGAGGGCAGCCCTGATTTTGCTTGACCTCTCGGCGGCATTCGATACGGTCCCCCACTCACTGTTGCTTACCCGATTGGCTGAGATTGGCATTTCTGGCTGTGCTTGGGGCTGGCTTAAATCTTTTTTGGAGGACCGGACGCAACAGGTCTGGCTCCCTCCGGCCTCTTCCTCACCACAGAGAGTGTCTACAGGGGTCCCACAGGGATCCTCCCTGAGTCCTCTCCTTTTTAATATTTATGTCACTCCCCTGGTTCAACTGGCAGAGGACTTGGAAGCAAAAATCATTGCTTACGCTGATGACACTCAGCTTTTGTTTACCTTGGGGGAAAAATGAGGACTCCACCGATGCCGCAAAAAAATGCCTGACTACAGTTTTTCATTGGCTGGCCTCCGCACAACTCAAATGCAACGAAGAGAAATCTGAAATCCTTATCTTCGGAAAATTTCTCCCCCAGTTTAGAGAAACACTCTGGCCGTCCGACTTTGCTTTGCCAGTATCAACAGGCCAACCAGTTAAAAATCTGGGGGTCTGTTTCGAAGAGAACCTTACCTTTCCGACTCAGATTAAGAAGCTGGCTGGGACGTGCTTTGGGTTACTAAAAACTCTCAGGAAATTCCTTCCCCTCCTTCCTAGGGCTGCTACGGAAACGGTCACCCGTGCCCTTATTCTATCTCAAATAGACTATGCCAACGCTCTTTATGTTGGCACCCCGGGCTATCTGCTGAACAGATTACAGGTGGTTCAGAATGCGGCAGCCAGGCTTCTTCTTGGCATTCCTGCCAGAAGCAGCGTGAGACAACATCTGAGGGAGCTTCACTGGCTGCCCGTAGCAGAACGGGTGAAATTTAAATCCTTAGTTATAGCTCATTGGGCTCTGCATGCCCTGGGACCAATCTATCTTCAAAAACGTTTCTCCTTTTATACTTCGCCAAGATTACTCCGCTCTACGTCTCAACTTTTGGCCAAAGTCCCTCGGTTCCGCTTGCAGAGGACGGGAGGCAGCTCACTTGCTTTGAAATCATCGCTGGCCTGGAACTCGTTGCCTTTTGCCCTTCATAGTATTCAAGACCCCATTCTTTTATTTTTGTTTAAACTGAAAACATTCCTTTTCAATTAATCTGGCCCCTTCTATCTCTCAAGGTTCGTGCCGGGACACTCTTGTAGTATCTGTGCGCGTTATAAATGTAAATAACATAACATAACAATACTTTAGAGGGTGAGTTCAATGGAACCCACTATGAGTTAAGGTCTCTGGAGTCCTTAGACCAGTTCACAAGAGCTAGCACGATTTTACCTCATTCAGGGGAGCAGGGTGCAGAAGTACACTTTCTGATGTCAAACAGAGCTGTCAATCAGACCTGCCATGTTGAAATGGTTATCTTAGCAAAAAGGTATTTGCAAAGTGAGTTGAGTAAAACCCTTTGGAAGTAAGGCCCTGGACCAGAAGTTTCCAGGCAGATTGGACCTACCTGGCTCAGGGGACTTAGGTGCAGAGTTGCTCTTGACTATCCATGGTGCCTAACCGGATCTGGGGAGAGGAGCTGGCAGGGATGCCAAGAAACGGTCAAAACAAATGCAAAATCTTTACGATGGAGCCATAGGAGTGGTTCATCATTCGTGCAGATGAAGATCTTTTCTTTAAGCACCGAATAAAGCAGGTAGTAGTCAGACTGACCACGAACAAACCTTGGTACCTGCAAGCACTCCGGTTGAGGAAATCTTTATCAAGAGGACCAGGGGAACATTTTAGAAAGCTGAGCCTCGCTGAAGGTTGGGACTACAATTCCCAAAAGCCACTTGCAAAGGGACTTTGAGCGGCCACTCGGGGTGCAAAGCTTCAAGGTCATGGACTTTGCGGTTTGTGCATGCCAACTGCAGGGGACTGGTTCCTCTAGCCCAAGGGAGTTCTAGTGAAGTTGGGATTTTGCGGAGGGGTTCACCTTCCTTGTGGAACCAGTCTCTTGCCTTGGTGGAGTCACAATCCAACAGTTGCAGGGTGGCTGCCAGAGGGGCAGAGCTTAGAGCCTATCTTCAGGAACATGGGTCTCTTCTTGATATCAAATCAAATCTAAGGTTCTGGTATCTGGGGTGCGCCATAAATCCTGGATTTAAGGGGTGTTAGTGGGTGTGAGGACCAGTAGCCAATGGGCATCTAGTCCTACGGCTAATCCACCCCAGGAGTGACAATATCCTGTGGGTGTATGACACTGAAACTAGTCAGAACCTGACTTCCAACCTAATTCAAGAAGGGAAAAACCATACTCGGTCATGCACCTCAGTTTCCAGCTCCTAGAGATGTGGTCTGCCTTGTGGAGGTGGACGCCTTCCTTCAAAGTTAATTTTCCAACTTCCCAAAAAAAACAGTGCCTGGGGCAGGGTGAGGCTTTTTCTTCAAGTTGGGGGACAATTCCTTTGTTCACTGGCGCCAGTGATGCCATTGATGCTCACCACCATACCAGTGTAATTCACTAGCCATTCTGTGTGGGCGGCGGTGTCACCTCCTGTTCAAACAGGTCCTTTGTCTCTGACCTCTGGGAATGGCACACAGTCCCCAGCATGAGTTCAGACTTCTATCTTGGTGGCAAAGCTTCGAAAAAGCCAGATAAGGCACAGGAACACTGGTCAAATTAGGTGGGTATCATCTGAAGTACCACCTGAGTACTTACTGCTTAAATATCAACACCACCATTGTGTCAGGGGTTAAAACGTATGGTTTTGACTCCAAACACGAAAGAAATCAGCTGGACCAACATGGAGCTGGACATATAGGTAATGTCCTAATGCCAGCCCATGTAATTATATGGACCGCCAGTCACTTGAGGTAGAATTACGTTTAGAACATTACCATGGGCCAGTATATGATTGCATATATGCTTCCACTCAGATAATATAATGCACCCTGCCTCCTGGGCTATAGGATGCCTAGCTTAGGAGTGACTGACATATGTTAACTACAGTGAGGTGACCCTATCACACATGGTGTGTAGAGGGTCAAACTCGAGCAGGCAAGCTGATCGTGCAGGGCTGACATGGCAATCAATCAATCAATCAGGGGTTTGTTAAAGTGCGACTACTCACCCGTAAGGGTCTCAAGGCGCTGGGGGGGGGGGTGCAGGTTCCATCCATCAAGGAGGGGGTCTGTCGAAAAGCCAGGTTTTGAGGTTTCTTGCGAAGATGGGGAGCGATGTTGTCTGTCTGAGGTGGAGCGGAAGGGCATTCCATGCTTTGGCCGCGAGGAAGGAGAAGGAGCGGCCTCCCGATCTGGTCTTTCTGGTGCGGGGGACCACGCGTAGGAGAGCTGGGCTGATCGTAGGGTCCTTTGGGGTGCGTGGAATTTGAGTCGGCTGTTCAGGTATGCTGGTCCGGTGCCGTGGAGGGCCTTGTGTGCGTGGGTGAGCATCTTGAAGGTGATTCTCGCCTCGACAGGGAGCCACTGGAGTGTGCGCAGGTGCTGGGAGATGTGGCAGTGTTTTGGCAGGTTGAGGACCAGTCTTGCGGCGGCGTTCTGGATGTTCTGTAGCTTACGGGTGAGGTTTTTGTTTATTCCGGCGTAGAGTGCGTTGCCGTAGTCGAGTCTGCTGGTGACCAGGGCGTGAGTGACGGTCTTTCGGTGTTCGAGGGGATCCATTTGAAGGTCTTACGAAGGAGGCGGAGGGTGTGGAAGCAGGAAGACGAGACAGAGTTGATCTGGCGGTCCATTTTGAACTCGGAGTCCAGGATGATTCCCAGGTTGCGTGCGTGGTCCGTGGGGGTTGGCGGGTTTCCGAGGGCGGGGGGCCACCAGGTGTCGCTCCAGGCATCGGGGTTTGGGCCCATGATGAGTACTTCTGTTTTGTTGGTGTTTAGTTGTAGGCAGCTGTTTTTCATCCATTTGGCGACGGCTTCCATGCCTTCTCGAAAGCTGCGTCTGGCGGTGTTGGGCTCGTTGGATAGGGAGAGGATGAGCTGGGTGTCGTCTGCGTATGACACGATGTTGAGTCCGTAGGTTCTGACGATGGGGGCGAGTGGAGCCATGTAGACGTTGAAGAGCGTCGGGCTGAGGGAGGAGCCCTGGGGGACTCCGCAGGTGGTAGGTGTGGGGTCCGAGAGGAAAGGGGGAGTCTGACCCGCTGCGTCCTGCCGGAGAGGAAGGAGCGGATCCAGTCGAGGGCCTTGTCCGGGATTCCTGCGTCTTAGAGTCTGCGTATTAGGGTGCGGTGGGAGACTGTGTCGAACGCCGCTGATAGGTCGAGGAGGATGAGGGCTACTGTTTCTCCTTTGTCCAGTAGGGTGCGGATGTCGTCTGTTGCGGCGAGGAGGGCGGTTTCCGTACTGTGGTTTTTTCTGAAGCCGGATTGGGAGGAGTCGAGGATGTTGTGTTCTTCAATGAATGTGGCGAGTTGGCTGTTGATGGCTTTCTCGATGACTTTTGCTGGGAACGGGAGCAGGGAGATGGGTCTGTAGTTTTTGAGGTCGGTGGGGTCCGCTGAGGGTTTCTTTAGGAGGGGGTTGACCTCGGCGTGTTTCCAGTCATCGGGGAACGAGGCGGTCGCCAGGGAGCGGTTGATGGTGTGGCAGAGCATGGGTGCGATGGTGTCGACGGCTCTGTTGAAGATGTGGTGGGGGCAGGGGTCCGTGGGGGCCCCTGAGTGGATTGACTTCATTGTCTTCAGTGTGTCTTCCGTGGTGAGGGCTGTCCAGTCGTCAATCGCTGGTTTCCGGGTGTCGGGGGTGGTTGGTGAGGGTTCAGTGTGTTGGTTGTCTTCGTCGAAGTTGTCGTAGATGCTCTTGATTTTGTGGTGGAAAAAGGTGCTGAGTTTTTCGCAGAGGTCTTGTGAGGGAGGGATGTCGGTAGACTCGCTAGTGGGTTGGGCGAACTCCTTGATGATGCTGAAGAGTTCCTTGCTGTTGTGCGCGTGGGTGGAGATTCTGTCTTCAATCGCTTTTTCCTCGTTTCTCTGATGAGTTGATGGTGGTCGTTGGTGGCGGCTCTGAAGTTGTCGTGGGCTTCTGTGGATTTGGTGTTCCTCCAGGCCTTTTCGAGGCGGCGGCATGTGCTTCTGGACTCTCGAAGTTCGGTGGTAAACCATCTGGCTTTCTTGGCGCGGGTATTGTTGTTTTTCTTGAGGGGGCTATGGTGTTGGTGCTGTCCGTGATCCATCTATGCAGGGTTCGGGCTGCGGTGTTGGGGTCGTCGTTTTCCGCGATGGTTGGGGTGGAGTTGTTGAGTGAGGAGGTGAGCTGGTCGTCGGTGATTTTGGTCCAGTTTCTTCGTGGAAGCAGGTGCTGGTGTCTGTGGATGGTGGGTGTTCTGAAGGTGAAGTGGACGCAACGATGGTCGGTCCATGGGAGTTCGGTGGTGTGGCTGAAGGTGATGGAATTTCCTGTAGTGAAGAGGGGGTCGACCTGCAGACTTTGATTTTGCTTGGGTCAGTCAGGGTGGCAAAATAAGTGCTGTAGTCCCTGGTACCCCTTTTACATACCTGCCCTGGGTACCACTAGTACCATATACTAGGGCCTTACAGGGGTGTAAAAGTACTTGCCAATTGGGTGTATAATTCACATTTACAGTTTGAGGGAAAGAACATTGGTGCTGGGCCTGGTTAGCAGGATCCCCACACTTTCAGATCACTACAGCATCTAACAGCAAAAATTGGGAGGATGACCATCCAAAAAGGGCACTTTGCAAGAGGCATATACATGTGTATGGAACTACCATGCAGTCCTCATCCCCAAGGCTTGAGAGGCATCAGGGAACCCACACCGGGGTCAAAATGAGGTTATAAGGGGATGGGTGCAGTGTGGCCCTACTCCCCGTTCCTCAACATTTCTTTTTATGGGGAGGGGAGCCACATGTACCCCCTCACTAAGCCTCAAGAGGCCCCTCAGGGCTCGAATGTAAAAAATATTGAGGGGGTCTCCAAAACCCCCCTCCTTGAACCTCTAAAGGTTCTCTTGAACCCACCCCTGGGGCTGACTCACAAGCTATGTCCTGACGAGCCCACACTAGGGACATAGTGGTATTGCTGACTGCAGTGGCGAATGGCAGGGAAACCCGTGCTTGCTCTTGGTTGGAGGGAGCAGGAGCTTTAAAAATTCTCCTGTCTGCTGGGAGTGGACTTTTGATCTGTTTCCCTTCCGGCAGTGATGAGGCAGGGAAATAGATCAAAAGATTGCCTTTGGCAGCTGAGAGCAACATTATTAGCTGCTCCCTGTGGGCAGGAGCAATGCTTAGTCCAACTTTATGTGGGAAGCTGGCTGGTGCCACGGGGCATTAGGGCTTCCCTTGTGACCCCTAACAACAGTATGGAGGGTGTCCTGGGTGGTGCCAAGGCACCAACCTTTTGTTGACGCAGGGCCTGGGGATAGGGTCCCCAGTGCCAAAATCATCCCAGGGAGGGGGCTGTGTGCCCCTTCACCCTTCAAAATGCTGCCAGGCCCCTGGGGATGGGGCTCTCATGTAAAAATCATCCCTGGGAGGGGGGTGGTGCCTTTTGCCCGAAATCGCAATGGAGTTGCAAATCTGCAGCAACTATATTTAAAAAAAGAAGCTTCTTTGAAAATTTGCCCCTGGGTGGGACAGGTCCCGAGGTCATATTTTTATTATAATAAGGTGAGGGGACGTCTGAGGCCCCCTCCCCATGGCCAATCTGGGCCCCAGTGAATGCAACCTCCTCGTGGCTGGCCAGGTCTTGAACAAAATGGAGGAGGGCAGCACGGCCATTCTCCAGAGGCTCTAACAACCCTGGGACCACTACCTGCTGGGGGCATTATGAGCTGTGTGGACCCCCTCGTTGGGGACCCCCACCTCCCTGGGGCCATGTATATAATAATGGGAGGGGGCTGCCCCACTCATGTCCCATATAGGACCCCTGGGACCACCACCTCCCTGGTGCATGGCCAAGCTGAAGGGAGAAGTGGGCTGCATGGCCCCCTTTCGGGCCATATACAGCTCCAGGGACCACCACCTCCCCGAGGTGTTCCATGCAAAGTAAAGAAGAGGGGTGGCTGCATAGGCCCCCTCCTGGAGCCATTAATGACCTTGGGGATCACTACCGCCTAGGGCAGAATCCCTGTGTCCCGGGGTGCCCACCCCCGGGACATAGCAGTTTGCTTTTGCTTGGCAGGAGCTGTGATAGCTCCTGCCAAGCAAGAGCAAACATAACTCTGTTTTCAGCAATAGGAGTTGTCAAACTGCTCCAACTTTCTGGAAACAGATGAAAAATTGCTCCTGGATGCAGGGAGCTCAGCATTTAGCAGCTCCCTGCGTGCGGTAGCCATGCTAGCTCCCACAGGAGGTGGGGAGCCAGCGGGGACCATGGGGGCCTTGAGGGTCCCCCTGTGATCCCCATCATAGCACACTGGGTGGGCTCCAGTATACCCAAGGAGAGGTGGCCGGGCCTCAGGGATAGGATCCGTATGGACGAAATCAGCCTGGGGAGGGGGGCCCTCCCCATTACAGAAGAGGGCAAAACAGAGGGCAGAAAACAAGCAGAAAAGGCGAAACAGAGGGCAGAAAAATGAGCAGAAAAGCAAAACAGACCAGAAGAGGGCAAAACAGAAGACAGAAAAACAAGCAGAAAAGGCTAAACAAAACAGAGCAGAAAAGTGCAAACAGAGGGCAGAAAAAGAAACAGTGAATGAAATACGGAGGGCAGAAAAGCAAGCAGAAGAGGCAAAACAGAGGCCAAAAAAACAAGCAGTAAAGACAAAATGGAGGGCAGAAGAATGAGCAGAAGAGGTAAAAACAGAGCAGAAGAAGGCAAAGCAGAGGGCACTCAGATACGCACAAACCAACTAATCGATTCACCCGAACTCACGTACCCACTCACAGACCCACTGAGACAATAATATACCCACTCATAAACTCATACACCCACTCACAAACCAACTCAGTCCCTCACATACCCACTCACAGACCTATTCAGAGACTCACGTGCCCACTTATAGACCCACTCAGAGACTCATGTACTCACTCACAGACCTACTCAGAGATTCACACACCCACTCAGAGACTCATGTACCGACTTACAGACCCACTGAGACACTCAAGAACTCACACACTGACTCACACACTCATGGAGGCATTCGCAAACCCACTCAAACACTGTGACACTGACTCACAGACCCATTGAGATACTCATGTACCCACTCAGATACCCACTTACAAACTCATGCACCCACTAACAGACCCACTCAAACACTCACACACCCACTCACACACCCAGTGAGATGCTTATGCAGCCACTCCTAGACCCACTCAGACACACACACACACACACTTAAACAACCACTGAGGCACTCATGCACTCACTCACACATTCACTCTCAAAGGTTACAGGTTACAGTTAAGAAATAAAATTAAATAAATCATAGGAATTCACTAAAAAAAACAAAGGTTACAGAGGCATTATAGTTAACAAAGACATTAACAAAAACCTTACAAGTTCACTGACACAAGTCACAAACCCAAGGTTACAAGGATGTTATAGTTAGGAAATAGAATTTTTAAAAAGCCTTAGAAATTCACTGCAAAAACAAAGGTTACAGGGACGTTATTGTTACGCTCAGATTTTACTCGTAGAAAACCATTCAAATTTATCAGTTATAGTCACGTGAGCTAAGTATACCTTATGCCCCTGCAATGCACTGCTTATGACTTCACATATTACATCACTCACGACATGGTCAGTGACATCACTAATGACATCACTGATGACATCTCAAATGATATCACTGATGACATCAACCACAGAACCACTCACATACCCACTCCCACCCCTATAAAACCTATTTTATACCTATGCCCACACAAACACAAACACTCACATACCCATTCACAGACTCATGCAAGTACTCACACAACCACTCATTCACCCATACAGCGACTCATAGAACCAGTCACTCACCCATACAGGCACTCACACAGCCATACTCTCACCCATTACGGTATTCACTTACATACGTGTTCACCTATACAGCCACTCACATGCCTAGTCTCTCAACACAGCCACTAACTCACTATACAAGCACTCACACACTCACTCACACACCCATACAATCGCTCATGTATCCATTCCACATCCATACAAGTACTCCCACATCTGCTCACTCTTCCATACAGCCACTCACTTAACCAAACACCCACTCAAACAGCTACTTACTCACCCATACAGCCACTTACACACCCAGTCACTCACTCATACAGCCATTCAGACACCCAGTTACTCACTCATACAGTTATTCAGACACCTACTCACTCACCCATATAGCCACTAACAGACCCACTCATTCACCCATACAGCCACTCACACATCCACTCACTCACCCACACAGCTACTCACATACCCACGTATAGACCCATACAGCAACTTACACACCCCCTCACACACCCATACACCCACTCAGCCACATGGATACATACAGTCACACAGCCACTCAAATAATATATGTTAGAAGTATTATCACTCCTTAGTAATACACCTAGTATACTAATTTAACTTTTGTAATAATTCAGTATATATGTTTAACAATCATAAAATCTAAATATTTACACCAGAAAACCACTCACACACCCATTCATAAACCAATAGAGCCACTCACACACCCACTGAAAAAGCAACACAGCCATTCACACAGCCACTGACAGATCCATACAGCCACTCACACACACACACTCACACACCCATACAGCCTCTGAGACACCCACTCACACACTCAGGTTGACTGATACTATAGGTACATCCGAATATTCCTAGTTCAGTCCTACAAAAATATCAAGCAGGAGAAGAACCTGACTTCTTCTTTACAAATTTTCAAAGGGTTGCTACCTCAGTGGCATGGCCACCTGAACTCTGGGGTCAGTAAGTTGCTCCACTGTTGGTGGGTGAATTACAAATGACATATCAGGCAGGATAATCCAGCTGGAACAACACTATATCCAGACATTAAAAGAGCCATTTTAGAACAATTAGGGTTTGACACCGAATACTGCTGAGTAAAGTTCAGAACGGAAAAATGGAACCTACACAATAATGCCAGAGCACTCTTCTATCAATTTCAAGAATTAGGAAATTCAAGGATTTCAATACTTAGGAAAACTTAGGAAACCGGGGCCACTCTGCAAGAGATACTGGACAAAATCTTCATTTGAAAATTTGTGGAGGCTCTACCAGGGTTCCCAAGGTCGTGTATCAGACAACACCCTAATATTATGGTTACAGTGGCCAAGGATCTGACCTAAGCTTTCGCTGTTAGCCCGAAACTGGTCCCAGGATGCATGTTTCCGGTCTAGGGAAGACATGGCTTGGCAGTTTCGGCTGGACTGTTCCCATGAGGCACAGGGTCAAGACTGATTTGCATATAGCTGTGTCTGACCTGGGGTGGTGAAGTGAGCTAAAGAACGATGATGGATTCAACCCGGATCTGTGACTGGGGGTGAGTGTTTGAAAAGTTTCAGCACTCCGTCCATCATCTCCTTGTGCTTGCTAAGCTTTCATTAGGTCACCAGATTTTAGAGTTACACATCCACAAGCAGGTCGCCTTCTAACCCCTAAATGGAGGAATCCAAGCCTTACGACTATTCCCTGACCTATCTCAGCTCATAGGTATCACCAAGACCTCCAGCGAAGGATTCAGGACAAGGACCCAAATGTTTGAAGTGTGCCGAATGGGGTAACATTCCACGTAACTATCTCCAGGAAATGCCGCCAACAGAGCCCATGGAGGTGGGGTATTCCAAGGGAAGAGTCCTTTGGGCAGAGGATAGCCTGAGCAAATGCCAAAAGATGTTATATAGTGAATGGGATTCGTCCATTGTGTTGGTAGACTTCGGTAGCTTACACTCGGTTGTTAGTCAAGAGAAAGTAAGACCCGAACAGTGGCATCAAGGAGAAACTGTAGTGATCACCTGTGTTAATGGAGATAGCAAATCTTATCCTGTAGCAGGGGTCACTATAAACTGGAGAGGACAACCGGGAATGTTAACAGTAGGAGCTACACCTCGACTCGTAGAGTAGAGGAAATGATCATAGGGACGAATATCATGATTTTTTCGTTTTATTGTCCTCCACTGATGTTAAGAAGAATGAAACTACATGGTTGAGGGAGACCTGTTTCCGAAACAAAACCATAGAAGGGGTAAATACCATAAAAAACAAATCTATAGGTAGAAACACCTGCATAATAGGCTATATGAGACTAATATCTAGGTCTCGATGGAGAAATTCACTCTGCTTGCGGACTTTGCAGAATTCAGGAACCCAGCGTTCCATCTACAACTCAGAGTGCCCGATAAATTACAGCTTCTGCTGCGTGGCAGAATTCTTTTCTGCTGGCACATGCAAGACTTGTTTTGGCATGCGCTGGCAAGTGCAACAAAACATGACGGCTGCTAGCGAGCCAGTACAAGACTTGTAGGCTGCTAATGTAGCTTCCAGTGCTTTTTTCATAATGTTGGCAAGCGTGAGTGACCGCGGCTGCACCTCAAACAGATTCTCTACTCGAGAAGTAGCTAAATCTACTCAAAAAGGAGTTACTATTCTACTCCAATTGGCCTTTCAGGTTGTTTTTTAGTGCAAGAAGCCTTTTATTATTTTACTATTTTTTTCCAACAAGAAGGAATTCCCCCAGAGACTCCACCTTCCTGCTCATGTCCAGCAGGCTCCTCCCAGTGCTTTGTGCATCTCCTGGTCACTTTTCATTTGAACTTGGAGCTGGAAGGTTCATTCTCTTTGTCTGCTGCATATGTACCATTGGATTTAAAGAACTTTGGGCCCGATTCACACAAGTAATCTGAGACAAAATCCTAACTTACGACTTTCGGTATTCACAAAAGGCATTTAGGAGTAGTAAAGTTAGGATTTTGTCTTAAGTTTGTCTTAAGTTTTGGTCTTAAAACAAAATCCTAACTTAAGTTAAACTTAAGTTAGGATTTTGTCTTAAGACCAAAACTCGATAAGTTAAACTTAAGTTAGGATTTTGTCTTAAGACCAAAACTTAAGACAAACTTAAGACAAAATCCTAACTTTACTACTCCTAAATGCCTTTTGTGAATACCGAAAGTCGTAAAGTTAGGATTTTGTCTCAGATTACTTTTGTGAATCGGGCCCTTTGTTTGAGATTTCACAAGTAAGTTCAAGTTGTATAAGGGTGTTGTTTGTTTGATAGAGGGCATGCACCACTATTTATTTGTACTTTTATTCAATTTTTAAAATATATTGTTGTGGGTGCCCTGTAGTTTCAGTAGGGCCCTAGCTATGTGTTTGCATTTAATTTTTCATATTTTGTAAAGGAACAATGTTGCACAGTTCAGTAGATTTTCTCCATGTTTGTTAAATTTGCAATATTCATTTTCTTAACTATGTTGCCTAGTCTGCCAACGGGCCATCCAGTCAGTAGGCCCAGGCCAGTACTAGTCATTGGTGCATGAAACAACTGTTTCTGTGGTATATGTTGTTTTAAAACATCATTTAGGGCAGGGATGGCATTGGATTGAATTACAAATCTGGTGGGGTTTTTTTGTATTTCACTTTTTTGTGAAAAAAATGTACATATGGGGTAATATTTGATATCTTGGCAGGATGAGTGGGACTGGTGATTTATTATCACATTTTCATAGCTCAGTTAATGTTCGTTGTTGGCATTCCTGAATTAATAGTAGTGTTGTCTTCAGTGTTACCAATGCCTCCTTTGTCTGGCCAGTGTGTGTCATATGTGTTTACCATACGCCACCATTTGTCTTTGTTCTCCAAGCCATGAAGCCAGGGGCCATTTTGTGTAGTCAGTGTCCCTAGGCCTGCATGTATTCTTTGTTTTCCATGGCTCCTTGCTTGTTGTTGTTTGTCTATGTGGCAGCGGCCATTTTGTGCAGCCAGCCAGTGGGCTTTTGCATAGGCCTGCATGTGTTCTTTGTTATGGCCGTGCCTCCCTGCTTGCTGTTGTTTGATCATGTGGAGGATCTGGCCTGGCAGTTCGGGCTGGACTGTTCCTATGAGGAGCAGGGTCAAGACTGATTTGCATACGGCTGGGTCCAAACTGGGGTGGAATAGAAGTGCAAAGAAAGCAAAGCAAAAAAACCAGTCATGTTTAATAACACCACTTGGGAACTTAAAAAGCTAACAAACTGTAACTCACAGAGGGTAGTGTACCTCATAAACTGTCCCTGCAATCTACACTGCATGAGAATGATGACCCTGAAGGTTAAGAGAAGGGTCTTTGAACACGGCAGCGATCATAGGTGCGGACGTTCTACTACCAAAATGTCAACCCACTTTATTGAGATGAGACACACAGCGCAGGACTACAAAAGGATTGTCCTCGAACACCTGACAGAATCAGTAAACTACGAGTCCAAATTGTTTGGCAAAGAACAACTTAGAACCCACACTGAGGTTCAGAACGACAATATACCATGGGGTCATATTGTTGTCTAACATCAGTCATGAAGAGGCTACACTGAACATACAATCTATAAGCAGATAATGACTTATACATAAAACTAACTTATATAACAAAAGGCTAATGGAGGTAGGGTTGCATACCAGGATATATACACATGCATACAAGGGAATACGTTCATATAAAAAACGTGTTTAAGAACACGCTGTCTGACCATCTCTTGATGATAGTAACACAGGATTTCACTTGACGCACCCTAGCTCACACCTATGTACACCCTCTAATATGATGGTGACTAGTATGTATGATAATATATGTTCCACGTTTTTACTGCCGACCATCTCATGAACATTTTATTTATAATGTACATGCTGATACAATGGTGGCATCTTTCATCATTTTATGGATGTATTACATATCCTTTCTCACATGAGTTTTAACCAATATTTTTAATTCAGTAATACTTTTTAAGGCACCCCTCCACCTTTTTCTAAAAACAATACCCCCTCTTGCAACTCAGCCGAGAACTTGTAAAAGTGAGCCCCACAGCCCTTATAGACTCCTTTCCATGGTGCGAGTGAATCCAGGAAGTGGTTCTACTTGTGGCCGCCATTTTAGAAGGTAGGCGGTCTAGTCTCCCCACCAAGTACCAGTGCGGTGCAGCAAGTATGCACTGCTGAGACAGATACAGACTGTTTAGTGTATGCATGGGGATGAGACCGGTAATATCAGGACACCAGTGCATTTCTGAACTTAGGTGAATGGCCGAGGGGATTCTTTGATATAGTGAGTACGGCACAGCCAAATTCGACATAAGGAATAATCCTTGAGTACAGATTAAGGCAATTGACTGAATTCTGACATGATGAACACAATATCTTTACCCTGCATAGTGTTACTATAAGCTCACCTTTGACCACCGGCAGCTCCATGAAGCAAAACATTTCTCTAAATAATGTATGTGTCTCACATTTATTTTTATGTTTGATGTGCTATGTGTTGTATGTCAGAAGGTACACTGATTTTACTAGCAGTGCTCACCACTATTTTGCAGCGAGAATAAGCTCACTAGTTATGACATGATGAGGTGGTGATCAGAATGAGTTTTAACAGCACGTACATGGAGCAGGCCTGGGTGTAGTTTGCGGAGTTTTGGAGTGGTGGAGTTCAGTGCAACTGCCATTCGCGCTGGTCTTCCTGCCGCTCGGGTAGAAATTCTACCAGAGCTGCAGCTCACGCAATTACCATTCGCGAGCACGAGTGGGGATAAAACTCCGCTGCACTACACGGAGCGGAGTTTTCTGCACTTCGCGAGCTCCACAGAGTGCAGAAAACTCTGCAAACTTTGTGAGCGGAGCGGAGTTCACCGCTCAGGCCTAACTTGGAGTCATTTTTATATGCATGTTGGTTGAAATATATTTCTCTGCCAAATCTTTGGTAGACTAACACTCTCGTGATTATATATTGATTATATATTGCAGATTGCAAAACAGGGAATACAAAGTAGGTATAGTCACCTTCTTATATGTAACATGCAAAGTTTTTTTAGGGCAATTAACGCCAACAGCACTACAGGAGTAATATCAAGAAGGTAGATCCTTGGTCCTCATGATAAGCCATGGGGACGGCTTGAAACATAGTGAACTTTAGGAAGGCAGATACATGGTTATCAACCCTTCCCTCTTCCTGTTTTTTAATCATAGTGACTAGAGGCTGGAATAAATAATAGTTTACCTACTAGCCAGGTATTTTTAAGATTTCTTTCCATTCTACACCATACTAATGCATTTGTTAGTGCTCCCGCATAACTCGTAGGTCGCAGCACGCCTCGTTCCACAGCAGAACTGGATGGACCCAATGATGAAGCATGCCACCAAGGGGAAACCCTGGCGGGTGAGGGTTATATAAGAAAACAAGTGTATTTTCTTCATCTTGTGGAGGGTTATTTTTCAGCAAACTGAGTGGCTCCCTGTGTTTTGGTTACTTATCAGTAGGAGGACGAGCTTCTCTGTCCCTCTCTTTCCCTCTTTTTTGAAAGTCTCCCTTAGATGCACACAAAGGAAACAGTTACATCTGTATGTTGTTATCCTGTTGAAAATTAAATATTATGTTCTGGTGGTGTGGTTTGACTTTTTGAATAGATGCACTGTTGTTTTAATTATTAAGGATAATAATGGAAGATTAAGTAATTACATCAACTGTGAAATTCTGCTCCACTCATGGAGTTTGAGGAGTTTTTCCTACTCTGCGCCCTGCGTAGCATGCAGAGTTGAGTTTTTTCATCCCTCGCGCTCGCCAACATTAAGATGGCTAGTGCAAGCAAGGAAAATGTTACCCAGGCCACCACCTGGCAAATTTTTTCAACGTGGGCGGTCGCAGATATCTGCGACCGCTGCATTGAGAAACCTTCTGTGTACGTTGAGGAAGATGCCGCTCGAGTATAACATCTACTCAAGTGGCAGAAAGAACCAGTGCCCTTTTGCACTGCGCATGGTGCCTTTCACGCTGATTTGCCAGTGCAGGACAAACTGCCGGTGCTGAACATCCACGCAAACGGCATGACCTAACGCACTCCACTGCTTGCAGAACTCTGCGTAGTGCAGCAGAGTTTTCTGGTCACTCCATAACCTCCGCCCAGGCCTACCTATGAACGCAATCACCAATAGGCACGTTTGTACAATGGGAAGCTGGCTAAAATGTGTGTGCTGGACCTCCTCCTTGTTTTGTAGAAGGAGTGGGTTTTTTAGAGTTTGTGGCAGCCATCTGCCCAAAATGGAAGGTTCCCAGCAGGACCTACTTTGTCAGAGTGGCTGTTCTAGTGCTCCATCCCAATGTGCAGGAATTGTTTGTACAAGCTTTGCAGGAGAGTGTTGTTCATACAATCAACCTGACAACAGACATGTGGACCAATTGTCAAGCCACTGATTACATGTGTATCACTGCACACTGGATCTCTTTTGTGGGGGTTATGCAACAGATATCTACTGGTCTCAGTGCTGAAGACGCTGTTAGGGGCGTTGTCAAATCCCATCAGGGTTCGCTCCCTTCAACGGATTGAGCACTGCCATATCACAGCAGTAACCTGTCAGGTAGGAGTGGACTACAACTCCCAAAAAGACTTGCAACAGGAAGTGACATTCAGGTACTCGAGCGTCACCCAGTTTGCCGATATAGGGGCATATTATCAAGGGCTGGCGATATAATTATCGCCGCTTTAGCGTCCGTTTTTGGGTGAAAAGCGGCGATAATTATATCTCAATATCATCAAGGACACGCTAGCGCGTGTTTCCTTGATGTGGAGCCCGTTTTTTCACAGCCTCGCCTTGCATCGCTAATGAGATGCAAAGAAGGCGTGGCTGTGAAAATAACACATGTTAATATCGCGAAGGCAGCTTCGCGATATTAACAAGGAGGTGCAGCGATAAAAAAAATCGCGCTACCTCAGCTTTAACTCAGGAATTTAACGTCTGTTAAATTCCTGACTTAAGCATACTTTTCATGGGAGATGGATTCTGCTGATACGACCACAGGGTCGTATCAGCAAGGTTATCGCCGTTTTGCAGGGAACATCGCTGGAAAACCAACGATGTTCCCTGCAAAACGGCGATTTCCCCCGCTATCGCTGGAATTCTTATCGCCCTGGAGTAACGCGTTGTTAATAACGCGCTACCAGGGCGATAAATTCCAGAGATAGACGGCGATAATTATCCTAGCGCTAAGCGCGCTTTGCGATAATTATCGCCGTCCCTTGCTGATATGCCCCTTAATCGCTTCAGTGTCAGTAGATGCGGCCAATTATTCTGAACATTTCCCGGCTTTGAGAGAGAGAGAGAGGGAGAACTCCAGTACTGGTCTGGTAAGGGTACTTCTTGCACCGTCTTGTTTGCACCTCTGTCTGCAATCATATTAGGAATAACTGACAGTGACTTTACTTTTGGTTTGTTTTCTTGTTGCTCCGAGCTCCTCTTTCCTGTTGGAGAGTTTCTCGTTTCTAAGCTCATGCAGGAAAGAACAACAGAGACGAGGTGGTTTCCGATTTACTTCGTTATTGAAACATATCGTAGATCTCTATGACTGTCTTTTCTGTAATCCTGGGAAAACGACACACAGTGATTAACGGAAGTAACTGAAAACTTTCCGTTTATCTGCAAAGTGGTAGATTCTTTTTTTTTAATCAATATTTATACATTTGGCAAAACATTTGGATGCGGGGGTGTGGCCAGCCAAGATGGCCGAGCAGACCTGAACCGCTGAGGCTCCGTGGCGAGCATATGGGAAAAGTCACCTAGCAGCATGAACAAAGGTGATTCCCCGACATGAAAAAAGCCCAAAGAAGTCAGAGAGCATGGAGGAGCTGAGTACTCACCGGGTCGCTGCCGAGAAGGAGCCAGAGTCATCGGGGCTGCAGAGGCCCGCATCGTGAGCTGGCCAGAGCTGTGGGAGGCGGCAGGACATCGGGGGAGCCGACAATGATCGGGCTTCCCTCCTCCCAGAAGGAAAGATGAGATCGCTGACCCCGTAGGAGAGGCGCGTTGGACCGATTTGTTTTGAGCCTTGCGGGCCCCGACAGCCATAGATCAGAAACTGGCCCGATAGTTTGCCAGACGGGTTGCTGCAGCACCGCAGGGAGCATTGAGGAGCCCCCCTGGTCCCAAGAGAAGCTGCGGGGAAACACGTGGAGGCCGATGCTTGAAGTCAAGATTGCGGCCCCCTGAGCCATGATCGATCTCTTCTAGAGCAGGCACCTGCAGGGCTGGCGGTGTCAGAGGGGCTTCCCAAGGGGCAAACAGCAGTTGGGCAAAAATATCAATCTGGATGATGGAGGCACCTGGGGCCTTGTGGGGGGTACACCGTACATCTGGATGCCTGACCTCAACATGGCAGCCGCTCAAGGGATATGAAACAGCTCCAGGAACACTGAAACTTACCCACAGCCAATAGTACCCAGGGGGAAACTTAACAGCACAAATAGGGAGACTATATGACGCAAGGACTTACACGGAGCTGGAGGACGCTAGCCCCCGCAAAGATAGACTCAATGGAGGAGGAGATCCCGAAGCAGGGGTAAACAGCTTACAGGGGCCACCCAGGTCCGCGGGCCAGCAAAGGGTGAGAGACTCAGCATGACCCTCCCCAAGGCTAGCTGCGGAATGAACGAGGCGGATCCAATGTGATCAATCAAGTTGGCATACAGGGACAATGAGTCCTCCATCGCTCACATAGACTGGTGATCCGCTAAAGTTTTCTGTTCGACAGAGAAACCCCGGCCTAGGAGGTACTGCCCAAACGAGGAGGCTACGGCCTACGGAATTACTCCACTCAGCCCAGGAGGAGACGTTCAGTTGACATTACGGCCACCCAAAAAGACGCAGTCTAATAGAGTCTCCAGCTATTTCACTCATACAGAGACGAGAGGGCCACCTACAGGAGGCAGGTAGGAGGGAGAGAAGGCCCTCACTAAGGAAGACCTGCTGGCCTCCTTAAGAGACTTCAAGAAAGAACTCATAGTGGAAAATATGGCAGATCTAGAGGGTTCACTGGAGGCCCTGCGTTCTGATATCCAGGGCAAGCTAACGTCGTTGCAGCAAAATGCTGACTCGGTCGGCAGTCGCACCTTGGAAGTAGAATCTAAAGTGCAAGAATTGGAGCATAAAATGGAGGAGATGGAAAACACGACAAAAAGGCTCCATGAACAGCTGCAAGTCACTATCCTAAAATGTGAGGACCTTGAGAACAGAGCTCAAAGAGATAATGTTCGCCTGAAAAACCTGGAGGAGGGAGAGGAAGGGTCAGACCTGGAAGCCTTTGTCTTAGGAGTTTTTGGAGAAGTTCTCGGACCGGGAGGCACAAAGATAAAAAATGACAGGGTGCATAGGGTGGGCTAGCTGCTCTCTGGAGGGAATAAACAACCACGAGATGTACTGGCTAAACTACACTCTCATAAGATGAGGGAGGCGATTCTTCAGGCAGTAAGATCGAAAGAGGAGATATCCTTCCAAGGATTGAAGTGTGATATATACCAGGATGCGGTACCAGCGACGCTGGCGCGCCAGCAACAATTGCGACCAGTCACGGACAGGCTACGACGGGATCACATAAAATACAGATGGACCTACCGCTTTGGAATCGCTTTTTCCTTACATACTAAGCAACACCACTGTACCTCCCACATCGAAGCGGTGGAATTGCTGGGCCTGGCGCGCCCGGAAAACCGGGGAAATGGATCCTCGGAAGGCAACACAGGGAGAAATTAGGTGGAGGCAAATAGAGATGGACAGTGCAGCTGCAGAAACGCTGGGCACGAGAAAGATTGGCATTGGAAACAGAACTGAAATAAACAGAAAGGGAACCCAAGAGGCAGCCTATTTTGAGCCTGCAAAGAAACGTAATGGCCCTCAGGGGTAAACTGAATGCCATACACAACAATAGGGCAAAGTTAACTCTACTACGTCTCAAAAGCACTACTTACGAGAAAGGCAATAAGCTGGGGACTCACCTGGCCAGACAGTTGAGGATGAAAAGGGAGAGAGACTATGTAGGAGACATAAGGTCATCGTGGGGGTATATTGCGACCACAGAGCCTGATAAGGCCTTCGCTTTTGGCCAATTTCACCAAAATCTGTAGGAGGCAGAGAGTTATGAAAAGACTGACCAGGACGATACCTGGGGGAGGTAGAGCTACCGACGGTGTCGAGAACACAGAACGATGAACTGGGAGCACCAATAACCCCTTGAGGAAGTGAGCAGTGCCATAGCTAACTTAAAACCACATAAATCACCGGGTCCAGACGGATTGAAGGCCCAGTTCTATAAGACTTTCGGGTCGGAGGTAATCCTACAATTGGTAAATTAATATAACTCCTTTGTGGAGTCGGGGAGGGTGACAACATCAATGGGTGAGGCGCTTAACTGAGTGCTGCCCAAGCCTGGGAAAGATCCTCAAATATGCAGCTCCTACCGCCCAGTAGCGCTCCTTGATCTGGACGCCAAAAAATGCTGGCCAGTAGGCTAGAATCGCTAATGCCAGAACTGGTCCACCCGGACCAGTCTGGGTTCATTCAAGGCAGGCAAACTCATGACAATCTATGGAAGGCCATCCATCTGGTGGAAAAGACAAACAAAAAATCAGTCCCGGCAGTTATTTTGGCGCTCGACGCCGAGAAGGCCTTTGATCGCGTGGATTGGCCCTTTCTTTTTCAGGCCTTTTGGAAGTACAGGTTCTGTGAAAGGTTTATTGCTATGATAAGAGTGAACCATGCATGCCCCATTGCTAGGGTCCTTGTCAATGGGGTGAGCTCAGCCGTGTTTCCCCTGATGAGGGGGACTCGCCAGGGATGCCCCCTCTCACCACTTCTTTTTGCCCTAAGCATAGATTTCACTGTTCGCGAATGATATGCTCTTATCAATCACAGTGCCGAAAACCTCATTAGTAAGGGTAATGGAGGAGTTGAGGCGTTTTGAACTGGTAGCTGGGTTACGGGTTAACCTTACTAAATCTTACCTGTTGAACCTCACATTGCCACAGGGGGATATGGTAGCATTGGTCGATTCCACGCCCTTCCAATGGGTGAAAAAGGAAATCACATACTTGTGAGTTAGAATAACTACTAGGATACAAGACCTTTATAAGGCACATTACCCCCCACTTCTCCAACAAGTGAAAGCAGATCTATGTGGAAGGGCTCCCATGTATCTCTCATGGTTGGGTTGCATTCAGGCGATCAAGATGATGATACTGCCTAGAGTCTTGTACCTTTTCCAAGGCCTCCCGATTGAGATAGAACAAGGGTTCTTCGCCACATTAAAATCATTGATCATCCGCTTTATCTGGGGAGGGAAAAGGGCCCGATTGGCATTTTGACAACTCCGGCTTCCCAAATGCAAGGGGGGCCTAGTTTTACAGACATGAATCTCTACTACAAAGCAGCCCAACTCAGAGTGATAATGGAATGGTCATCCCGGGTATCCGACAAACACAGGTTACATATGGACAGGGCAGTGGCAGGCAGGAGTATATGGGACCTACTGTGGAAACCCAAAGTGGAGCTCCCGCCAAATATTTACCTGAGTACACCTACCAAAACCACCCTTAAGGTGTGGGACGATATACAAAGGGTAACTACCTTGACCACATTCCCATCACCCTGTACGCCCATACACTATAACCCAGCATTCCGGTCCGCTCATGCACCGGGACCTTTCGATGCATGGAAAGAAGGAGGATGTCGCACGATTTCTGACCTGTTCCATAATTGGGACATCCTCACATTCGAACATTGCCAGAGGGAGTTTAAACTCACATCCAATGAATACTATCACTACACTTAGCTTAGACACTGGGTACTCACCAGGGGAGTTCGGGAGGCCGCAACGAGAGAGCTCACACCCATGTAGAAACTAGCGAAATTAGAGAAGGGCACAAAGGGAAAGATTTCGCACCTCTATAAGACACTACAGTCCACATTGCATATTGAGCAACCCAGACACAGGCTGCTCTGGGAGCAGATGTTGGGGGAAAGCATCACAGACAAACAATGAGACAAATTATATACAGACATACACAAATTCAACCGCTCCATGGGAATGCGGGAGGCTCACTATAAAGTACTTAATGATTGGTACATGTACCCCACGAAACTCAAATTGATCTTTCCCGAGACTTCCGAATTATGCTGGAGAGGTTGTGGACTCCAGGGGGATTTTAGGCACTTTTGGTGGGACTGCCCCACGATCCGACCATTCTGGTGAGAGATCCTGGCACTGATTAAAGACATATTTGGTTACCCCATTCCCTTTGACCTAGGGTCAATCCTACTGGGGCTTAGATCTGATGCTCTCAAACGACAAACGGTTAGCGATAGGACCATCCTCTGGCTATGTTTGAGAGCAGCCAAAATGGCACTGGCGGCAGTGTGGAAACAGAGGGAGGCCCCATCTATTACCCAATGGCATGCCCGACTTTGGCAGGCCCTCACAATGAGAGAATGGCGAGTGTACTAGCGGACACCTTCAAAAACTTCGAATACACCTGGGGACCTCTGGTAGAGTTTCTATCACAGGGACTCCCTATGTTTGCGTGCCCTACACGGACACGGGCACTTCACCTTTTCCAATTTTAGGAAATAGCCGGGCTAATGGGGACCAGGGGAAGGCAACATAGGTAAGTCACATGCTGGGGACCCTATGAACAGGCCAGGCAATCCATACGTCCAAGCGTGCTTCAGTGAATCTCTGTGCAACCTTAAAGTAGAGGGGAGGGGCGGAAGGGGGGCGTTAAGAGGGATTTTAATGTTCACTGACTGTTTGAGAAAGATTAGTAGTGCTATTGCGCTGTCTCCCTCAAACTTATTTGTATTTCTCTACTCCGAAACATAGCAACTGTACCACCGTATAGCTTACCATTGTTTGAAGAGAATGAAGGGATGGAAATGGCACTATGTAATGATATGCTTTGGAAAAATGCCAATAAAAAGATTGTTGACAAAAAAAGCATTCGGATGCAAAAAAGTGATGGATGCTTGATGTATTACTTATGATGATGAATAAGTGAGGAACTGGTATCATCCAAGGAGAAAGTACTTTATGTTCCTGAAGAAGTAATTTGGATTTATGTGTTTGCTTCTTGTCAATTTTGCCTATTAACAGGGGATTGTGTAAGGACCTATTGATGAGCATTGCTCCACCTCCCCTGTTATCTCTGGCATCTCCAAATTAAGGGTAGGTAGGAAGAACAGGACATAATAAGTGTTCATAAGAGACTTAGGGGGATATGTACAAGAACTGCCGCTAACTAACACTAACGTTAGTTAGCAGCAATTTTCTTACCGCCGCGTACCGTGGAAAACTATCGCCATGTTACCGACACATGTACAATATGTCGCTACATGGCAATACTTTCTCATCGCGGCTGGAATGGTCCACGTTAATACCAGCGTCATGGCGATAAAAATCTTGCTGCCAACGTGAAAAAAGTGACGGGCGGCCAGTCAGCGATCAGAAAACGCCACTTTTTTTACATTTCGCTGGAAATTTTACTACAAAACGCCTGCAAAGTTCACGAAACACCCAAAAAAAAAAAGAAGAAGAATAACCATAGAGGAAGCTGGACCCAGTAATGCAGGAGAGAACAACCCCTCTAACCCCTCAAACAGCCAGGAGGATCAGCCAGAGACCCAGGGGAAGAGGAAGAGGAAAACCAGGTTCAGCCAGCAGGAAAATGAGATCCTGATTGCGGAGGTGACAGACAAACAACACCAGCTCTTTGTCAGCTCCACGGTGTCATTGGGGACCAAAAATGCAATATGGCAGCCCATTGTAGCCAAGTTGAATGCTGTAGCAGAGGTCAAGAGGACAGTGACCGACTGAAAGAAGCGCTGGCATGATGCTAAGCGCTAGACCAAGCAGAAACTGGCCAACAATCGCCAGGCAGCACTGCAGACCGGAAGTGGGAGTCCAGCGCCAGAGGAGGAGCTGGATGCCTTGGAGGATTAGGTGTCCATCATCATCTGTGAGAAGTCAGTGGTTGGAGTCCAGGGACAGGATAGTGCTGAACATGACCAGCTACATCAGCAACAGGGTGAGTAACAACCAGGGACTGGGGGGAGGGGGGTGTGGGCACTAATGTCACTTATGTCCAACTAAATATCCCTCAGTGTGCACCAGATCGATTTCTACACACATCGCTCCCTGGGGTGATAGAGGCATGTCACCGTAGGTGTTTAATACATATAAAGACACATAATGGTGGTGTCACTGACTGTTGAATTCTGCCCAAAATCTTATTCTAAGATAGAACCAAAATCATATGCTTCAGTTTAAAAAATAAGGGCAACATGAATACACAAAGGGGCAAATTGCATGGAGAGTTAGCAGAGTTTGGCATTGGCCTCCTAGGCACAACACCACACTCAGCCAAATTGTCAACGCAGGGCTGCATATCATTGACAACAATGAGATGCAGCCCTTTGAAATTCCTATCTCTGTGGCCTTAATTCACAGGCCCACACTGATGCCGGCACACATGGAGTATTGTGCAGGGGTGTCAGAGTAGAGTTGAAGATTGTCCATGTGCATGAAGGTGGACCTTACTGCACATGTACAATCTTCCACACAACACAGGCACCCCTGCACAATACTGCATGTGTGCCGGCATCAGTGTGGGCCTGTGAAGTTAGGCCACAGAGATGGGAATTTCACAAGAACAACTGTCCAGTCAAAGTGGCTTCAGCGATGTCACTAATGATTTGCATGAAATGAGAAAGTTCATGGGGAACATGGAGCGGATTCAGGCCTCACACTTGGCAGCCATGGCTGCATACCACAGAGACATTGCTGGAGTCTTGCAAGCCCTGCAGCTCAGCATCACTGCAGTGATGCCTCATCATATGGAACAGATGAATGCTGCTGCTACTTCCACATCCACCTCTCACCCCCTGATGTGTCACAGCCTCACAGTGCCCTAGCCTATACACCATCACACACACAGGAGGCACATGACACATCAGAGGAGGAAGATGTGGATGATTCCACATTTCAGCGAAGAAGTCAGCGGTAGCATTCATCTGTGCCAAATTGACATTTTCTGCTTGGATCTGTGCTTACCATCATGCCTCAGACCACCATCTTCCACTGTCCAATGAATGACTCTGCTACACTCACCTTGATCTTCAATAAGGCCTGCCAATGTTGGCATTGTTCCCAATGACACTGCAATCAGCCTGCTGATTGAACTCCTCAACATGTCTCTGGACATGTCACCCCCAAAGGACAGTGTCAGGCTCTCCACTGGGCATCTATACAATGTGGGGGTTGTTTGACCAATTACTGGGCCAGTCTTCTACCAATGTGAATGCACATGTAAATACAAAATGTAAAGTCACACAGATGTGTGTTGCCTATGACCTGTCAAGTATAGAAGTGTCAAGAAATGTATGGTAGGTTAATCCATCTAAACTCAAACACAGGGACATTTGACAAATGGTCATGTTGAGTCTGTCCCCCCGATAGACAGTGAGATGACCGGGTATGTGTGAGCCAGCCGTTCCCTCATAGCACAAATACTACATCCTTCCAAGAATCCAACATTGCCCTACGTACATGATGGGAATAGGCATGTGCTGAAGTATGTCCAAGTCAGTCTGATGCCACAAGATGTGTCTTCAACTAGCATTGCTGACAAGTCTTACTTGGCAGATCTACTCACACTCAACGGGGTGGACAAAGCTTGTTGTGATGGGTGTCATGGCATGTCACAATTCAAAATAGAGCTAACACCATACTCACATATATGATTAAGCGTAATGGCACATCTATTCACACCGCTATTGAAACCACAATGTCAGTTTCAGTGAAGTTGTGTTGGCAATAGGGACAGCTCCTAAAGTGCAAGTCCTCAGTCAGCCACTTATTGTGGCTTAACAATGTCTTTAAAATAAGGAACCTTCTCATGCTGTGCTCACTGTGAAAGGGGAGGGCAATGCATCTAGTGGTGTGTAGTGCACTGCAATTACCATTGAGTCAGATGCTGTACCACTATTTCAAGGGTGGCATCACTATGATGCAATGCCAAAAGTAACAGCTGGGCAAAGTGGGTATAACACTGGCACTACAGGGAGAAATGCTCCATTTCACCTCCTGTTTGCTGTTTTAACTGTGTTCTGCCTTGTGCAGCGCACATTTGATCCGCAAAATGACAACATTCTGTGTGTGCCAAAAGGTGATCCTCCATGCACATCAACATCCAACTTCACAAATGCTGACACACTTGCACTACTAAGCAAGGGTGCCTGTGTCTGTGCATGGCAGCTGGACACTGTGCCAGGCACATGTGAAATGCATGGTGGGGCCTTAATCTTGGGAACACGGCGCATACATCCATTTTCATGATGGATAAGCGTTGCAATGTCAATGTTTGCTTAAGCCCATGTTTCTACATTGTGTTGTAAATGGGCTAAAATGTGGTGTACAACTCAGTGAGTCACACATAAGATGTAAAATTAAACAAAAGTGTGTCCCTAGTCTAGGGCATAACTCTTACTTGCCATCCTGAAATCCATACAAGTTTCCTGTGCACAAAACAACTGGATCCTGACACTATCCGTCCAGCTTAATTACATGTCATGACCACACGTCCACATTATAATGATTGTTATGTGATTAAACAAGTTGTATACAATCTAAAAAGCACCACTCCATCAATTCACTTCTGACCTAAGTGCAACAACAATCAAAAACCAGTAACCATTTATTACAATATCACAACATGTCCTACCCTAAACTAACACTAATGACTACAACTAACCTAATCTTAACTAACTGGTACTAACTGAATGCTACTCTAAACTATCTACCTTAATTAATACTAAACATGCAACAACATATCTGAGACATCAACTCCCCTCCCACCCTTAAAGCACATCAGCAGACAGGACAAATACATCTTAGCTAAACATCAAATAACTACACATATATCCTACACAAATATATATTTTTTATTTTTTTATTTTTTCATATAAAAAAAACATCAACCCCCACCCAAAGGAAAAGGAAACTTAGCCCAGAATTCTACATTAAGAGAATAAAAAATCTAAAACATTTAAAAAATATCACACTAACTTTTCCTACACTACAACTACACTACCTAACAATTAAAAACCTACAGTAATACAAAATTCAAACAACATTAAACATCGGGGGACTTGCAAAAAGGGGGAAGGTTCACAACTTGTCAAACTCAATATGGGATACCCAGGGCAGCCTTGTTGTCCTGGAGGTGGGTGGTCTGCTCCGACATTTCCCTTTCTATTTTGCCCGTCGGACATTCATGTCCATCATGCACCGACGGTCCCTGTTTGTGAACCCGACAGCATGTGTCCGTGCTGCAGATGGCATTGTGGCAGTCCCTTGTACCCGTGGCCGTGAGGGGGCACCTGATTGTGTGCCTGATCCTGTAGCAACATGTTGGCTGTGTGGTGTCTGATTTTGAGGGGCAGATCTTTGGGCATGTCTGGACCCACGCCTGATGCTAGAAGGGCCAGGCATGGCCTGTGTGTCCCTCACCAATCTTTGCAGTCCAACTTCAGGCAGAGACTTCCATTTCCCAGCTGCCTGGTCATCTCTGTACCTCCTAGCCATAGTGCGATATCCCTTGGCCACCCGGCGTATGTGCTGATATCGCTCTTTACGGACCTGGAATGTGTGTGCCTCCTCTGGCAACATGTTGTCTGTATAAGAAGAGCAATGACAATATGTGAGTCCAGATAACTCGGGCAATGTTCTCCATTTAACTCAAAAACAGAAGGGCAGTAAAACATGGGACCCTAAACTCTAACAAAATATTGTGAAGTTCAAAAGTGGCATGGACAATGCAATGTAGAATTAAGGATCAGTTACAACATGATGGTGACACTTACATGACAGTGCATGGCATGTGACATGTAGTGTCACAACACAATGAGATTGTCAGTGCCAACGATAGTGCTGTCACATACCCTGACTGAGGGGGATATGTACAAGGAAGTGGAGGAGAGAGGCATTAGCCTTACGGGGATAACACCTCGCTCCTCCACTTCTGAAACACAAGGCTGCACCATATGTACATGAATGTGGTGCAGCCCTGCATGTCTTCCTGCAATGGCGCTAAGTTTATCAACTCAGCACCAACGAAGGCACCCTTGCACAAGAGTGCAAGGGTGTCTGCGTGCAGAGGAGGATTGTATAGTGTAGGAAGGTGTCCCTTCCTGCACATGAACAATCTTAGAAATGCCCTTCTGTCACTTTCATGCGTGCTGCTTCATGCATCACACATGGAAGCGACAAAATAGCTTTTTTACTTTATTTGTACATGCACAGGAAGGGACACCTTCCTGTACTGAAACACACAATGCAATTGTGCTTCTTCAATGTGTGCTGCACAAGACAGCACACATGGACAAACAATGTTAGGTGGCTGAACACTGACTTGTACATAAGGCGCAGCTCCTCTCGCCACCACAACTTCACAATAGGTGACATTGTGGTGGCGAGAGGGGCTTGTCCATTTGCCCCTGAGTCTACCAGGGGAATGAGCCCAAGGAGATAGCTTTACAACACCATTGCAGAGCCAAAACATGGCAATGAAATACATAGGGCCATCTTTGCAAGGTGGTTGGGTAGCGTGCCATTCGTATCTTTGGCTTATTGCTACGCCATGCAGCTTCAGGAAAGCTGATATGCAGCATACCTACAATAGTACTGTGCAGACCTGTGTCTGACCCCGCAATGCCTGAGTAATGCTGCCTTCTTGGGCATAATCTGGCCCACTTGCACAATGCTGCAAGTGTCTCTGAGTTGGTGTGGAAGATTAGAATGGGCCACAGAGTGCCCCTTCCTGCACATGACCATTCCTACAATATATGCAGACAATTCAAGGTGTGCTGCTTCATGCTGCACATATTGAAGTCACATGATGACATTCTTAGCACTGATTGTTCATGTGATGTGAGGCGCACCTTCATGCAATCGAACAATCAATGGTGTCCTGTTGTTTCCATGTGTACCATGCGATGCAGAACACATTCGATCAGCATGTTTGTGAACCAATTCAAAAAAACTCACCACTGTGCATATTACGCTACAAAATACCAAGGGTATCACACATTAGGCACTCCAACACACTCTAGCTGGCCTTGGAGAGAGTTTCCAGACTTCTAAAGAATTGTTTGTGCATGTATTCAGATCCCAACTTTGACACACAAGCGATGATGCGAAAAAATGGTTTTGATCCCTATTGTGCTTCATTCTCAGGCAGCCAGCTAAACGCAGCATTGTGACTCAGGCTAAGGCAATCGTGCTCCACAATGCTGTACAATGTAACATTGATGATTAAATGGTGTGCATGTGATATGCACCAACATGGCAAAGATAGGACACTTCGGATGAAAGACAATCAATATTGGCAGAAATCCAAGGTTGTGACCTAACTTTACATTACTGTGATCTCAAGACATACAAAGGATGTGTGACTCTGGATCATGCAGCAATAAATTTGTAATCATGGACACAAGCTTACATATTGTGGATGTGACGGAATCTCTCTACTGGTTTCTGTGAATGACACCTGGTGCAACAAAGATTTGGACATCATTGACAGACAGCTCAGTCACGCATGTCTGGTCATAGTCATCACCAACATCACTTTATATGTCTCCTATCCTGTGTGTACGCTGTGTAATCCACATGCATGTGCTGGAGTGACATAACCCATTGATATTTCTTGCATGGGTATCACTGACTGGGGATGTGCAAAATTTACATCTTGAAGACATATGAATTGCTCCATCTGTACTTACTGATTTGTTCACACCTCACCCTTTTTTTCAAAATATCATCACACTGGAGGCAAGGTACATGTGATACACACCCAGACTGCATACTACTACATACAGGATTTTACCCAGACATTCATCACATCTCACAATGACAATATTTAATGAATGAACTCACCAGTGGCGTGTGGGTCCTTGAAGGCATCGATGTCCCCCTGAGTGATCAGTGGTGGTCCAGCTGTGAGACATGAAAAGAAACGTGTGTTAGTATCACCCGTGAATTCATACATGTGTCCTATTCATCCTCAGATTCATCAACATTCATGACAATGCACTGTAACTGTATTGTTGCAGTTCAGGTTGCATACATGATTGTGTCTACTTTGCCTGTTGTTCCCACAAGACATGACCAATGATGAGTTTGGCAAAACAAGACAATCCAGTTAGCAACTTTGCACTTTTGCACACACTACTTGTGTGACACATTCCCAAGGCCACGTTTCTCCCAACAGCATCATGTTCTCCATGGTCTGTAGACAATATCATCGCTGCAGATATCACAAGAGTGTGTTACGACAATTGATGTTGTATGATCACACCTTTTGTATGTGGCAGACTAACACTCTGGAGATGGGCTATTTTGTAAAAAGAAAATTTTTCTAAGCTCATCATACGTTACACAAAATCAGACACGTGATGGTGCAATTGTGATTGTGAGACAGTGTTGCAGTGATGTGATACTTTGCATACATTTTGAAGTGTCAACATGAGATTAGACCCTTGCACAGTGGTGCCAGACATGCTTGTACATGAGGCAGTGTGTTATGTCATGTATCACATGGCCAACTCATTCACATTAAGGGTACACACATATCTCCTCATATACTATCTTCATAGGATGCACTGCACAGCCCACCTTGTACCTTGACACATCACTTCATTTTATGTGTTTCGGATTGTACCCATTCCTCAACATGATCATACCTCATCATGAACACTGTCTCACTTGCACAATTTTACAGGTGGGATTGTGTGTAAGCTGGCATTTTCATTCAACATGACTGACTGACATCATCCTGTAGCACTTCTCACATTGTGTTCCAGACTGCATTTATGACTTGGTTACAAAGGTGTTCATTTATTATTTTTTAGGTTGTACTTACCACCTTGTAGGCCAATAATGACTCCCAGGTGGTCCAACATGTCACCCTCACGGCCCACGTAATCCTGCCATCTGTGCTTCCATTGTCAGACAGTCCTGTCCACCCCGAAGATCCTCAGCATTTGACTGTGCACATGCTCCCACCTTACCTTTTGTACATGTACGGAATATCCCTGCAGGATCCTTCCCCCACTCTCAACCATCAAGGGCAGGTAGAATTTAACCAGCCAGAGGAAGCCCCCCAATGCCCCCTCTGACATCCTGCTCTCCCTACCAACACCCACCATCTTTCGAAACACACCTAAACGCACTATTTATAAAGTAAAGCCCAAATACATACCCCAGGAACTATTAATAATGTTAAATTACCCCTTGGACAGACACCCAACAAAATTTGGTACAATACGCAAAAAACACGGAAGGACAAGTACACAATACTTCACAGAGACACTATGGATAGTTCACAGGACACAACAACACTATCTACTACCAAAAACACCAGAACACAACTCCAAACACCTCCAACAGTCTCCACATTCACTAACAGTGTGCTCAAAAGAGAAAGTGAAAGTGTACAGTACTCCTTGAGTACACAGGATGCATGCTGACATCACTTCCTGTGTGTTTGCGGCCCGTTTTTTGACTATGCGGTAAGATTATGCACGCAAATTGGCTTTAGCGGTAATATTCAGTGTTGTTACATGTATTTTGCGATTATTTTCTATGGCGGTTATGAAAAATTATCGCTTTTGCGTTAAAGCTGCAAATATTGGACGCTAAGTACAAGTTGTTCCTCAGATGAACAGGATTTCATGGAATTGCACGACTGCTGACACCATCTGTTTGTGTGATGTGATCTGTGTTGGGTATGTGACTTAACTCTATCTGAAATGTGTACATTGCAGTTATACATAGCTGTCTACATGCCCTTGGATCACATATTGCTGCCTATCCACATAGATTCATGTGTGAGTATACATGCATGCATCAGTGGCCATCATTATGTTTGACATAGTTAGTATGTGTGACAACAGAAATGACTGTCAATTTACTCATTCCTGTGATGTCTGCTACTGTTTGACATTTTTGCAACACACATGTAAATGAACATCAGGCATCCAGTACTTGTCAAACATATTTTAGATGCTTAAAACAATGTGTATTCTTGACCACAGATTAATACTTGGTATTATTCAGCCTAGAGTAGCAGATGTGCACAATTTATACTCACAGCTGCAAAGTCAGTCATGTGCATGAATCAAGGTGGTTGTGGGACACAATGGTGATCTACATTATCTGATGATGTGAGCAAATTGTGTATATTTGTATTTTTATTTGTGAGTTCTGCTATGTATGTGAGATGCATTCTTACATCTCATACTGCACATTTTGTGTCCGGCACAAAATCACATCAGTTTAGTGTGACAGTGCTACACAGCTTGAAGCTAAGTTGATGCCAATATGATGCCTGGACAGGTGACACACAAAGCATTTTATGTGTGTCTACAGTTCTTCAGGTTTCAGACTTTGTACGCTTCATGAGGTTGTGATAGCAACACTGATGTTGTTGGTCAGAATCCATGCACCATAATGCAGAATGTGTCAGCCATGTGCAAATCATGTCGAGGACAACAAAGCACACAAAGCCATTGGTTCAAATGTTGTGGAGCCAGTGTCCAATGTGGACAGGACATTGTTGGCTGACAACAGCAAAGCTGCACTTTACATTGTGCACTACTTACAACAGCATGACGTTCAATGCCAGTAAGCACATACAGTCCACATGTAATTGAATCAACACAGTATCATTTCTATTTGACCCATAGTGCCAGACACAGGTACTGCAGTGTTTAAGCAAAATGTCTTTGACAGCTAGGCCTACATCTACCACAGGCCTGTGTGCACTAGCAGTGGACATTGATGCAGCATCAACAACACTTAGCTGTTGGCAGACTCTGGCATGCCAGATGTAGACCCATTGCATTCCGGAGATTCAGGAATGGTGCACTGTGTATGTTTGAAAAATTAAGGTGCACATGATCACATACATAGGGTACTCTGTGTTGCATGGCACACACCAACGCAACGATGGGTTGACAGTGGAGACATCCTATTTTGTCCTGGCCCTTTTCACATCATCATGCATGTTGTTTTTGTGCCGAGCATTAGCTGGTGAAGGTGAGGCACATGGCCTTGGAACAGCTTTTATGTCAGGGTACCTGTGACTGTGCAACATTGAGGACATATTTGCATACCCAGCACATGTGTTTTCCACCGGCAGACTCAGAGTGCCCAGCCGTACCCATGCTTGCGTGCTCCCGGTTGAGCAAGTATTGCGTTTGTATATTCACTGATCATTAAAGTGCGTTGTGTTTGGAGGACTTGTGTCGTTGTCCATGTTTGTGAGATCGTTTTGTGTGGAGGAGATGAGGCACAGCAATGGCATGATCACCAGACACATGTTCACACTGCTTGTGCAACCATGACTTACATGGGATATGTCTCACATGTGCTTTGTTCTCTTAAGTTGTCATCCAGGACACAACCATGTGTGTCTGTTTTTCATCATCACATGTTATGATTCTCTTGTGTTTATGGGAGATTACCCTTGGTTCTGTCCGGAAATAGGCTTTGAGGTAGCATACACATGACTGGAGTTGTGGTACAGGTTGCCCACACAGGACTGCAACACATTCCATTTATGGTTTCTGGCCATCTTGACCAACCTTGTATTCAGCGAGTCTGGAGTCCTGGAGTGATACGACAAAATGTGACATTGCCACATTCTTTGATTTGCATGTTTGTCTATGTGTTCAAATGTGACTGCTGGTGTGTGAGTGTATATTTGTGTAGTTGTGTTTAATTAAGTTGTGTTTAATTAGTTAATGACACACATCATGCAATTGCCATTGGTAAACTTGTATTACACAAACACAGACATTTCTGACAATGTCATTGTGGTACTGTTTGTTGTCATGTCCATCTCACCCTAACCTTGTCCACTCATGATGTGATTGTTAGTATGTTTTGGGACATTTTCTCTCTGATCATTTGTTTTCCTGTGCCACTTCCCTCATGTGTATGTCTGTTCTATGTTCACTGAGGGACCATACACATTACTCAGGTCATAGGCCTGATCTGTTGTTCCATCCCTAATCTTTGTTTGATTGATGTTCTGTCCACTGCTATATGTGAGAGCTGTGTGTCGCTGTTTGTTATTGGCCTTTGAATTGACAGATATATGGACTTCTGAGGATATAAACCAAACATACGATACTTTATTTTTATTTGATATTTTATTGGACATATTGACAATCTGTGAATTTTTGGTGTGAAAAATCCATGTGATGGGATCTTTGATAATTGTGATTAGGTGACAAAATTCCTGATTATTTGATCCCTTCTTGCTGTTCCAGCAGCAGATGCTGTGGTGTGTCTGACATCTGCCTCTTCGTCCTGGCCGTCCTCTGGATTGTCATGCTCCTCCTGGTCTTCACCCAATGGCATGTTTGTGCGTACACAAATATTTTGCAGAATTCAACATGCCATTATGATCTTGCATACCAATTCTGGTCTGTACAGGAGTCTGCCACCCAATATGTCTAGGCACTGGAACCTGGATTTCAGGACTTCAAATGTCCGTTCAACAATGGCGCTTGTGCGTCCCAGTGCAACGTTGTAGTCTCTCTGTGCCTGTGTGTGTGTCACTTTGATGGGCGTCATCAGCCATGGCGATAGTGCATATCCTTGATCACCTGAAACAGATAATGGAGAGATGTGTACATTAGTATTTGTGCCTGCTGTGTTTGCAGAGTGTCTATTTTGGTGTGTGTGCATTGTGCAACTTTGGTCTTTTGGTTTTGTCATGTGTTGCTTCAGACAATTGACCAGCATCACTGTAAATTGAATTGCCTATACTTGACAGCCTACACTTTGCTATGCTGTCATTGTCTGGATCCTGTGTATTACCTCCATGTTGTGACTGTGAGGATGTATGTTTCACTAGGAAAGAGATTACAGTTTCTTTACAGGCCCATTGCACATACTGATCCTCTCCTGTGCACATATTTTATGGGGTGCACCATTGGCACATATGCCTGCTGACACATCCACCTTAAGTTTAGGACATTTACTATGTTTGGACATCATCTAGATGCCTCATTGGGAATGATTGTGCTGAGGGTAGCTATATGAGAGATTCCTTGTCAGCTAAATGTTGAACTAATTGTGGGCTAATTACATCCACCTTGCCCCCAAGGTGTTTCAGTGACAGTGGCACTGCTACCTGGTGCAATCAACTTACTGGGACATGTGATGACAATGTACATATCCATTGATGACCTTGTGCATGAGTTGACTTTGACTCTGCATGTATGCATGTTTGAGTAATACCCATAGATATTTCTGTGTGTGTCAGTTCGCAATCAACACACATTGAAATATCAGATTTTGAGCATCATATTGCTGCACCTCACCAGGATTGTCATCTGCATGCACAACATGTTGTGAGATTGTGATTTATATTGTTTGCATGCTATTCCGATGCATGCTGTTTTTTTGCATGGCAGCTAATTCTGGCCCATCACATGTGTGTGCAGGGGATCTGTCATCTTCTTGTACATATGGCACATGTGTTTGTTTCAACATGACTGTAGCACAGCATAAGCATATGTTCTGTGTCATGTGCTGCACTATTTTTCACCAGTTATTTGATGTGTTCAGCAAAATCTATATTCTATGTACACCATACTGGTTTGTGTGTGATTTAGTAGGCTATTTCCTTGTTGTGCTGTCTGACCTATGCCTTGGTTCTTTTGAATTGTGTGCTTGTGTATGATGTTGGGACCAGTTCATGGGTATGTCATGTTATATTGGCTACATGTGCATTCTCACATATTTGGGCTACATGCTTGTGTACTTAAGGTGTGTGGTGTGTTCATTTTGTACTTACCAACAAGCAGTCCATTTCCATATGTGCCATTTTCAAACCGCTGGTTGATGATGGATTGTCGAAAGATGTAGGAGTCATGCACACTCCCAGGAAACTTGGCAACGACATTGATGAACAGGCCCAGGTGGTCCACAATTGCCTGCACATTTATTGAGTGTGTGTGCTTCCGGTTCCTGTATATGTATGTAGTGTCCACAGGGGGCACAAGTGGGACATGGGTGCAGTCAATTGTCCCCAACACATGTGGAAAGAGAGCAATGTCATAGAAGCCATGCTTTTTGTCAAGTTGCTCATGTGCAGTGGCGGGGAAGCGTAGGTGTTGTGGCGTCAAGCTGATGATGGCATCTAAGACATTTGAGAGGAACATTGAGAGGGCTGACTGTGAGACTCCCCTCACTCTGGCAGTGGTTGGTTGGAAGGTACCAGAGGACAACATGTGCAGCACTGCAAGTAGCTTTGTCTGCGGGGGGATGTTTGTGCAGTGGTGTGATGGTGCCTGCAGCCTGGGGGCTATCTGGTTGAGTATGTGTAGGATGGCTGTCCTTTTCAGCCTGTAGTGGGCTATCACATCCTCTGGCGTGAGGTCTATCAGGGTGATGCGTTTGTGGTAGACCCCCTCTCTTCTTTGGCGCTGCCTCTGTGGTGGTGCTAGTGGCGGTGGTTGTGGTCTTCTTGGAGCTCCAAGCTGCAAGAGTAGTACCTCCATGGCGTCATTCTCTAAGCAAATGAGGGTCTGGGTTGTTCTCCCTTATATGCAGGTGTTTTTTCTCCATTTTTTAGACCAGCTTTTTTTTGGTCTTAAAAACCAGCCGCTAACTGGCCTTAGCAGCAGTTTTTGGGAAGTATTTCCGGATGGGAGAATCATTGTAATATCGCGAAGTTGAGTTAGCGGCTGATTTTGCACAGGAACGCCTACCTTGCATCTCATTTTCGTTAGGCCCCGCTAACAGATTTGGCGATCTTAAAATCACAAGTTAATGCGGGGAAACTGCTGCTAACTGAGGTTAGCAGCAACTTGTAAATAAGGTGATAAAAAAAAACACTGTAACGTCAAAAAATTGACGCTACAGCGACATTAACTCCTTGTACATATGCCCCTTAAGTTACTACCAATCTGATAATTGTTCTTTCCCTCCTTACAGCTTAGCCTATTACAGAATCCAAACTTATAAGATCCTCAGTGCAGTTTTGCCTAGAAGGTGGAATCGTATTTATTTATTTTACAGGTACTGTGTGCATACATGTCATGAAATAAGTTCCAAAAATATTGTTTGGGATTTGTGTATTAAAGTATGTGCTTTCTTCCTACAGGTCTCCCTCCCTGCTGATCCCTACCTTTCCTTCCCCCACTTAATCGCTTCAAGAGTCTGTGCTGAAATAGCAAGTCAGGCTTGAAGCTATTGAGTGGTGGACCATTACTAGCATCATCCCGCCCCGGGGATACGGGGACCAGGGCAGGCGTTTGCTGGCAAGCAATAATAGCCATGTTCACCATGGAAAAATTCCATACAGCTGCAAACGTCTTGGAAGACTTTAGCAGCAAGGTGACTGAATGGCTATGACCAAAAGGCCTCAGCATTGGGTTTGTTGCCATGGACAATGGCATTAATATAGTTAAGGCCAGGGCAGATGGAAAATATTTTAGGGTCCTGTGTTTGGCGTATTGCATCAACAACATTATGCAGGACCTTCTTAAAAAAGAAGTCCTAATCAGCAACTTATTGACCATCTGCAGAAGAATCTGCACTAATTTCAGACATTTTCTTAAAGCCCGGAAGCCGTTAAGGATCATTCAGCATGCTAACAGAGTACCCGTTAAGGACCTCATACAGGAGGTGACAACACTTTGGAACTCAACCAATTACATGTTGCAGCCTCTATTTGAGCAGCACAAACTGATCAATGAGTATGTAATACAAAGAGGAGGGGATGTAACTAAAAGCATGACCATTGGGATGGACAAATGGAAGCTAGTCAAATGCCTGATAGAGATGCTACTTCAATTTGAGGGCAGCAAGGAGGACAGTACGATGGGCCAAGCTATCCCATTGTTGTATCCGCTAAAGGACTAGTCAAAAAGCATATCTGACAGGTTCGCAGCTGTGAACAATGAACATGAAGATGAGTATACTTTGGTTCATAGCAAAATCCTTCTCTTGACTGAGAATACAAGGCGGCAAAGAGACATCATGTCATCCACAGAGTACATCTATGCTACAATACTAGATCCACATTACAAAAAATTCTGCCCGCTTTTATTCCTTTTTCAGAAGGGCATGTTTCAGAATGTAAGACGTGGATTGGTAAATGAGCCAGAGTCCTAGAAGAATGGCTGGAACATAGAGTTCCACTCACTGAAAGAAGTTCTGGGTTGCCACCTTTAACTTCCAGAGAGGGCAGTCCTGTTGTCTCACAGCAGCCAACACCAACAACAAGAACACTGGTGGCAATGACAACAGGAACACAAGTATCAGCCACAACCTCTGCATTGGCTTGTTATCAAAGGGTAGGGCTTATGTCCAGTGCAGAGATGAAGGCAAAAGAGATCTAGCAAGTGGCAGTGCCAATGACCATTGAGAGAATGTTTCATGAGTGTCTGGATGACCCAAGAGAGGTCTATGTGGATCAAAACCTCTTTGTGTATTTGTATGCGAAGATGCGCCAATGGCCACATCTCAGCAGGCTGGCAATAAAGTATCTGGCCAGTCCGGTTCCCAGTGTGTCTGCTGTGTTTGTGTTCAGTGCAGCTGGTGTAGTTGTCACAGAGAGAAGGACCAGCCTCTCACCTCAAAACGTGGCAAAATTGACCATGATCAAAATGAACCAACCCTTTCTACCACTGATTTGCACCATACCTGCAATACCACAGGAGGAAGATGAGGGTGATTGGTCAGACTCATGTCATAGTGTTATCACTGACTAACCTCTGAGTAAACCACCTGAGTTTGAGGATGAGCTCTACTTCTCTGACTAAGTAGGCCACCATAAAAAATGTTATCGCCGAACTTCTTTGCCGAAAAAAAAAGAAATATGATATAGTTAGGGAAAATTATATACTTTGTTTGTATCTGACTGACTTATGCAGTTTTAAGCACATGTATGGCCAGATTGGAGTTGGACCAATGTGCAGTGAAGAATCCTAACTCCCATTCCCTTCAAGGACATTGGAGAGACAATGCCTGCCTCCGTCCCATGCCTATCTTTTTTTTCTCCCCTAGCAGGACTGCCCTAGAAAATATGATTTACAAGACTGGCCAATGAGTGTTGCGTGCATCAAAGAGGATCGAGATACAATTGTGTACCGCAGTGCTTGGATTAGAACAGGTAACTATTGCATCATTGAGTAATATATTATTGAGTGATTGTGAGTGGTGATTCATGTGGTAGTAGACAATGAGGGAGGGTGTTCAAGTATAATTTGTAAGCTTGATTGTGATGATTCGCAATGTTTGGGGCCTGATGGGTGATCATTTTTCCTGATGGTGGTTGACCCTTCCCCTTGACACTTAGCGAGATGTGCTTGCCGGTTCCACTCCTTTTTTTTCTTGTTCACAATTTTCAAAGACCAGACTAGTCTGTTTAATTAGCAAATACAAATCTACACAAAAAAATACTCAATGTTTCTCTTCTTGTTCAACAACAGTGCACTACTAGCCAATCTATCTCATTTGGTTTGGGATTTGGGACAGAGTTGGACAGATTTGTTGCTTGGAGTCAGCAGGATGAAGGAAGGACTCAGGGTGGGACTACCTCAGCAACAGCCAGAAGAAGGAAGTTATCAATTTCAGGGAAACCAACATGATAATGATTCTGAGAGGCCTACTAAGCTCTGTGGACTGGAGAGAGATGCATTAATTTGGGAAATCCAATGCTGCTAAGTGTGTGTTCTGGCTCAAATTTGCAATTCCTCTATTATGTTGTTGTATAGTCTGGTGTGGGGCTTGTTGTAAGAACTGTTGAGACAGACATGTAATATCACATCATTACATTGTGCACACGTTTGGATAAATGTTGTGATGACAGTTGTGAGATTTATCAGCCCGATATTTGCAGCCACTTGTCCGCGATTGATCGTAATTTGCTCTCACTTCTCAGTTAATCAATCACACATGAGTCATAAAATGAATGATTGTAGAAGACTATGCTCATGCTCTACCTCTGAGCCTTCTTGGTACACTCCTCATGAAGCTTACCTTCTGTCCTTCTGCATGACTCCACAATATTGTTTCTGTCATACAATTCACAGATCTTCTCTTCTCCTGCACAAAAGGCAGAAGCTCCATAACACTCCTGCTTACCTAAGATTAACAGTCAATTCAAGAAGAATGCAGATGCACCACCCAATAGGGCAATAAAGCATCATTTTTCTTTTAAGAATCCTTTTTAGAACTGTGTGGGTTCACTTCACTCCTCCATAATTTGTATTTTTCAAATCTAGATGACAGAAAATTTAGATATATAATAACGTGGGTCTCTGGGGCTGAAGGACTTTGCAATACATTTAACCAAACGGTGTCATACTCATTCCTTTATTTCCTTCCACAACAGATTGATGATGATGTCCTGCTCATCACCCAGATGAATATTGTCGTTGTGCAGTGTTTGTCTTTGTCACAGCTTTCCTCAAACCCTCTTTTATATCCATTCATAAAACCCCTAACCCTCTCCCCCCAGGCTGTGTGATTTATTGAGGTGTTACTTTATTTACACCATAAATGGAAAACACACTTGGTGGGGCAGATGTGGTGAAAGTGATATCAACTCACTGCAGGATCTTCTATTGCCTGAGCAATTGCCCACACTGGCCCCATTTACCCACCCACATATAAAAGTGATCCATATTTTAGCTATAGAAGAACATCATTCGTCAACATTATCATTCAGACCTTGTGTTGTGCTGTGTAAATGCTTAACCTTGTCCACTCCTGACTCTGAGTCCACTCCTCCTGACTCAATGATTTTGTAGGTTTAGTTTTAATTAAATACTAGCTCTCCATTACTCAGAAAAAGTTACTTTTGCTATTTTTTGTTATCATATCAGGTCTAATTTTTTTGTCATAGTGGTAGTCTGGTCTCAGTCTTTTTAAAGTTATGATATAAATAATATGACCTACTAACTCTGTGTTTTCTTTCAATCTAGATGCCTGTGATGGAAAATACTTTGATTAATCCTACAGTTGGAGTTCACCTATTTGGAAGTGGCACCTCGCTTGTGATTTCTGCCCTGTTAGTGGGCTAGCCTGATACTACTACCACCATCAAAAGATGGCACCTTGGATCCTTGCAGTATGAAGACTAAGAGAGGTAGCAGCCCCGCGCTTCATCTATTCAGGTAAGAGAACTATGGAGCATTGTTGTAATCAATATAGGCAATAGCAATTCCCCCTAGTGGTCAATATAGTTACAGAGGATAGTAGGATAAGGGTATAACTAACTGGTAGACACTTATTTAAGCAGATTTTAAAAAACAGGCTGCGATAAAAGATGCGATGTGAAGTAAAACACCCAAAGAAAGATTTGAGACAAACATAAAGTAAAATTATTACTTCCCATTAATATTTTTTGACAAAAAAATCCACCCCTTCCACCCACAACAGGCCCATCCCTCTCCCATAACAAATCACTAAATACCCAACCAATGTCCAAAGAAAAATGAAATGTCTAAAGTTCAAAGTCCAAACCCCTGTTCCAACTCCCTTTCCCACCCTCTCGACCCACAACAAAAGTCCCTCCCACAAAAACAAGAAAATAAAAAAGGGCTCAGAAAAGGTCATCATCTACATGGATACTGTAGCATTCTAGGTTCTGCTCCATCCAGGTCATCCTTGCTTCCATATGTGCCAGATGCTGCAGGATGCAGCACTGAAACTGACAGTCTGAGCAGGAGGGGGAGCAGCAGTGGTGGTCAGCAGGGCCCCTGACAGCTTCTGGCGGCGCTGGCAGTGATGTTTTTCCCGGGAGGCTGCAGCTGGCTGGAGGAACTGGGGCAAATGCTTCCACCTCTGCCTCCTCCTCCATAGCCACCAGCCGACCGCATTCATACTGGATGGTCTCCAACCTCTGCTGTTGCAGCCAGGTTGCTATATCCTGCTGCACATGTGCAGCTAGTGTAGCTATATCAAGAAAAAAATCAAAAAGAAAAAGCACAAATTGCAAACAATGCTCTGTGCAAGCACTTGTTTAAAATTAAATAGTAGCATAGTAACAATACATTGGTGGTCCCCTAGAGCCATTGAAATTTGATGTGATTAGGAGAGTTACAGGGTCATTTTTTACGCAAACATGCCTCACATAAAAACATTGACTGGCTGAAAAGAATTAAGGCAGAATAACACCAGATTATTTTTTTTAAACGTGTTCCTAGAAAAAACTAAAGAGACACTTTGTGTGGAAAAATAAAAATGAATTACCTCTCATTAATGAGTAAGGCATTATGCACTATGGAGTACAAGTAGTTGTGCTAAATTAATGGAGGCATTCTAGCCAGTGTGTCGGGTACTTTGCTACTCTCTGCAGTCTGCAGCTGGAGCATCTGTAATGGACAACCACCTTACTTTACCTCCAATGGCCCTGTTCTTCTCCAAATGCCTTTCAAATTTTACCCTGACTCAAAAGAGGCAGATGAATAATAAATAAGATACTACGTCACACACGTCATGCATAAAATGCAAATATACCGCAGGTAGGTGGCGGGAAAAACAATGCACTGCACTACAGTGAAAGGAACGGGATATATAGATTGCATGTGGCACATTCGTCACAGAGTGAAACTTGCAATCAGGCACTTAGTCCCACTTTACTCTCTGGCCTCACACTCTATCTCAAATTATTTCGAACAAATTCATTTGCTTGACAGTAATGAAAGAAAACTTAACTTACTCTACTGCAGGGTAAGTTAGAGGGATTGGGACAGGTAGGTAGAACTTTTGCTATAGGATAGTGGGGTGTCACTGATCATCATCATGTGCCTAAGCTTTGTCTTATTCAGTCACTGTAGTTGGCGAAAGTCAAAAGGGAAAAATTTGAACAGGCATAAATCTGTTATGGAAAACATGAAATATATGAATTTTTTCACATGACCATAAAAATGTAGCACATACCAAGAATGGATTTTTCCATTTTTAGTAGGCTGGGACAGAACTTGGGAAAGAATAAAGGAGTGAAGTACTAGGAGGTGACTGAGTGGGCAAAGGGAAACTTTGTAAATGTTGCATTAACTGAAACAGATGCACATTGCACAGCCAACACTGCAATCGCACATTGAATCATGCTGCCCTTAGGTCATGGGTGATGAAATGCCATGGACAGGAAGGGAGGTTATGAATGATGATGAGTGAGATAAAATATCTGCCACACTCAATAAATACAGTGAGTCAAGGGAGTAGACAAAAAATTAAAATACCCCCCACTTTGAACCATACCTTTGAAGAAACCAAGCAAGCCAAGTAGGTGGACATGTCCCTCACCAGAAGAGCTCCCCTTGTTTCTTCATCCAAGCAATTATTCATTCATCCATTCAGTGTTCTATAAACTCTTTAAGAACTACCATTTAAGCTTTACTTTCTCTCCTCGAGTCTTTCAATCAATCAATCAGTACTTATAGAGTGCTGCTAATCGCCCCAGGGTGTATCCAGGCACTGGTGAGGCATGTTGCTTGAAAAGTCAGCTCTTGAGCTCCTTCCTGAAGGTGGTCAGCAACGGGCGGTGGAGAGGGAGGGAGTTCTAGGATCTGGCAGCAAGATAGGTGGATCATGTGGAAGCAGGCTGAGGCGACTATGTTTATCTGGCGTTTCATTATGAGTTTGTTGTCCAGCATGATGCCTAGGTTCCATGCATGATCTTTGGGTGGGGGGTTGGGTCCAAGCTCCGAGGGCCACTAGGAGTCGTTCCAGAGGGTATTGTCTCTGTCAAAGATCAGAACTTCAGTCTTGTCGGTGTTTAATTTGAGGCAGCTGTCTCTCATCCAAGTTGCGATATTCTGCATGCATTTGTGGAAGTTATCTTTTGTCTGAGTGGGGTTCGCTGATAGTGAGTGGATGAGATAAGAACCATTGGTATAGGAGACGATGTTGATGTGGAGTGTTCTGACGATATCAATGAGTGGAGTCATGTAGCTGTTGAAGAGGATGGGGCTCAGAGAACAGCCCTGTGGTACTCTACAGATATGTTTGGGGAGGTGGACTTTCTTGGTGAGTCCTGTGAGTAATGACTCTATCCACTTGAGTACGTTGCCCATGATTCTGATCTGGCTGAGGCTTTAGATGAGGGTGTCGTGGGAGACGTGTCAAAGGCTGTGGAGAGGTCTAGGAGGATGAGGGCGGTCATCTTGTCTCTGTCAAGTAGTGCTCCTATGTCATCTGTGGCTGCGATCAAGGCTGTCTTGGTGCTGTGATTGGCTCTGAAGCCTGACTGGGATGCGTCGAGTAGGTTGTGTCTTTCCAGGTGGGTTCTCCAGGACTTTGGCTGGGAAGGGAATTGAGGGAGATCAGAAAGTAGTTCTGGAGATCGGTGGGGTCTGCTGACGGCTTCTTGAGGAGGGGCCTGACCTCTTGTGTGCTTCCATGCTTCTGGGAAGGTGCTGGTGTTGATCGAGGTATTCCGTATGGTGGTAAGCTGGTTGCTGATTTCGCTGTTTCCGAGGTTGAAGATTCGGTGTGGCCCGGGGTCATTGGTTGCTCCTGAGTGGATGGATTTCATCAGGGCAGGGGTAGTGGGCGTGATGAGTTGGTCCCATGTCACAAGTTGTTGGTTGTCATTATGTTGGGTGTAGGGTTGAGGTAAGTGCCTAGCGGAGGGTCAAAGTTTTTGTAGATAGCTGCAATATTGTTGTGGAAGTGGTTATCAAGTTCATTGCAGAGATGTTGAGAGGGAGAAATCCTGTTCTCGGTGGCCGGGGGGGGGGGCAGGAGACCTCTATAATAATGGTGAAGAGTTCTTTGGTTCGGTTGAGCTGGCTTCGAGTGAGGGCTTCTTTTTTTGTGGTTCTGAGGTGGCAGTGAAAATGGTTAAGGGTCGCTTTGTAGGTGTCGTGGTCGGTGTTGTTCTAGCTGGTTCTCCACCTTCTTTCCCGTTGTTTGCATTCCTTTTTTGCCGTGCATAGTTCCGATGTCTACCAGGTGGCTTGTTTGGCGGGTCTGTGGGCCTTGGGAGTTCTGGAGGGGGCGACTTGGTTGGGTGCATTGTGGATCCAGTTGTTGAAATACCGTACTGTTTGGTCCAGGTTGGGGAAGGTGATAGGTTTGGTGGAGCTGAGGGTGGCCATCCACCGTTGCTGAGTTATGCTTGTCCAGTTACAGTAGGGTGCATTGTTGTAGCTGTGAGGGAGGCGTGATGGATCATTGAGGTTGAAGTGTACAATGGCATGATCTGTCCAGGTGAGTTCGGATGTGTGGCTGTACTTGATTCTGTTGCTAGTCAAGAAGATAGGTTCAAGAGTGTGTCCTGCTCTGTGTGTGGGGTCAGTGATAATCTGCGTGAGGCAAGTGTTGTGTGGTCTCTCAAGGAGGTCATTGGAGTTGGAGACACTGAAGTTAACTAGGTGGAAATTAAGGTCTCCAAGGAAGATGTATCAGTCTGAGTTGACGGAGTGTGGGGTGATGAGTTAGACTATCGTGTCACTGATTCCTGTGCGCAGTCCTGGTGGTCTTCACAAAAGATTTCCAATCCATCCATATATCGATCCATTCATCTATATATTCATCCATCCAGCATCCACCTTTCAACCATCCTCTCATCCATCCATTTACCCACCCATGCATCCTTTCACCCTCCCAAGCATTCTTTCACTCATACACCATTTCACACATCCTCTCTTTTAACCTTCCATTCTTTAGCATTCATCTAATCATTTTTAGCATTCACTATGAGCTTTTGTCTGCTGAGTTGCAGATAGAACAGGCCATAAGAGCTCATAAGAACTCAATCACTGATCCACCTGCTAAAAAGGCTGTTTCACGGGTCAGGAGGCCCTTGCAGTGCAGTAAAGTTTGATTAGAAGTAACTTCTATCAAAATTGATACTTTGGGCATTTTGTTGTTTACAACATTAGAAAAGCCAGGTAGTCAAGCCAACCAAGAAAATTTCATAATGGAGGGACAGAGCTATAGCCTATGATGACTCTGAGTCATTCAAGTGCAATGAAGGGGGGAAAAATGGCTAATGAAGGACATATGGTGTTGGTTGGCAAATGCAGTGGGACTTCATACTTTCCTACAATGCTGCACTGTCATGGAAACTGCTGGTATACTGTATAAGTTAATTATAGCACAACATTCGGAGGTCCACAACTCTCTCAATACTGTTAGAGCATGAGCAAGAAAAAAGAAGACCTTTTCAACAAACATGCATGCTGAATAATGCTAGCTTACTTGGGCCTGCAATCTTCATGGTAGACATAATAACAAAAATATGTTTTTAGTCTTACAGTACCACAAGATATATAGGGGAGAGGGAAAGCTTACTAGCAAAGCAGAAGAAAACTAGACTAGTACAGACAGAAGAAAGTCAGATACAAATACATGAAATATAGAAAAAAAGTATAATGCATGGGTAACAAGAATTAAACAAAACTTCAATAGGGGAGTTTAAAAAAGAGGCAGTATGCAAAAAAATAAACAAGGCAAAATTAAAATTAGTCTAATAGTGGGCAGAGGTAAAAGTTAAGGAAATAATAATAATAATAGGACTTACTGGGAAGAGCAGAACCATCAGCATTGGCGCTGGTGGTTGCATCCCCGCCAGCTCCCTGAACCGCCTCCTATGAACCATCACTCTTCTTGCCTTTGGGTGCTGATGTAAGATATAGAGAAGATTGAAAAATAGATTAGTGGTACAGTTAATCTCCCCAAAATAATTTTGGCAGGCAAACGTAGTAACATTTTACTTTTCTAAATCAGATCGCCTATAATACTACTATTGAGTTGACCCTACTAATCCGAATCCCTATTCCAAATTTCCTAAACCTAAACTACATTTGGAACTAATGCATTACAATGAATGATCTTTGATTCTCATCTCATTCTAATTTCTCAACCCCCTTGATGGGCCAACTCAGTCTCTCTTTTTTCAATGCATAAATGCATGATACACATCACTGTAAGATTGCTTAGGATTGTACGAGCTCCAGAAAGGAAGTCATAAAGAACTCTAACTCAGTGATATCACTATCTTTGTGGCAGGCCGACAGAGGTGTCTGCAATGGCTTCTTAAATAATCAGCAAAAGCGATTGCTGATAACTATGATTAGGTAGTGCAGAGTACCTGGTGAGCTCAAACTGGATCACATAATATCTTTAACATAAACGTAACTTACCTCTGAGTGTGAGCAGTATGCTATTTGGAAACAAAATGTTAGCATTGTAGAACACAACCACAGTAAATATTTACTCACCGAGTACCACAATCTCGACACCTAGCAGGTCAAGAAGGTCCTGCTCGCGGTCATCAATATTTGCCCAGTGGTGCATCAACTGCTATTGGGTGAGCTGGGCATGATGGATATGGCGCACACACCAGGGCACCTTCTTCCAATGCAGCCGACACTCCCGCAGGGGGTAACCGCTGCCTGGCCTGCCGCCTGCTGCCAGCATGCAGGGAAGGTGGTGAGGCACATGAAAAACAAGTGCTGCCACATTTTCCTCACCAAAAATGGTACAAGGATGGGTCCCTTGGTGGTGCCAACGACCACAAGCTGTGAGGATAGCTCCTGCACTGGCGCTGCTGCTCCCTCTCTCACCCTTCTCTGCCTTGGTGCTGGGTGAGGGAAAAAAAAGAGAAGAAATAGGAAAAGGAAAGAAGAATGGAAGCACTGAGGAAGTAAAGAGAAAACAAAAAAGTACAAAAAACATAAAATACACAAACACAAAGACATATACTGATGCAATACAAAAAGTTTTTTTGACTGAAAAGGGGGTTGATGAGTTGGATAGGGAGAGAATTGAAAAGATTAAGGGTAAATTGAAAAAACAGGCCCAGCACCATGCGCAAAACAGAAAACAAAATGTCCACACCCATGTGACCAGCATGGTCCGTTCGCGCACAATTTCCAGCACAGGAGTGCACATCACGCTACTAGAACGCAAAAACGGCACATGAACAGGTACGTCAAGCAGCTCTGCCTGCCTGCGGAACTCCGTGCAGTGTCGCAGAGTTTTTGGCCCGCTTCACAGAATTCTGTGTAGCAGAACTCCACAAGCTCCACACAGGCGTACTAATATCTCTCCTGTTTCTTCACCTACAGCAGAGACATGGTGTGCACAACGTAGCTTCCAAGCCACCCAGAAGGAAGGCCCAAACTTAACCCAGGCATGGGGCCAGCCAATGACAGATGACAGCAGTCCGATAGGACCTTATTGTTGTATCACCAAAGGCCTATTGTATAGAAAACTAAAAAAAGGAGACTCAGGGGGAGATTATGATGGCGGAAGGCCCGCCACCGCCAGCCATGCGGTGGCGGGGCCCCCGCATCGGACAGCACTTTTCCCCTTGCCAAATTAGGATGGCAGGGGGAATCCGACCGCGACCGTGGCGGGCGCAAAGACCGCCCGCCACGGATCCGCCACAGGCAATCATTCCGATTGCCTGGCGGAGTGGTCAGCATGTGTAAAATGGTGGCGGTGCCTAGCAGGCACCATCCACCATATGACGATGCTGGCCTCAGCAAGCCTTTCCGTAGCGGGTAAACCGCCATTGAAAGGCTGGCGGAGAATGCATTTGGGGGCCCGTTGTGGGCCACCCTTGTGTTGGGGGAGGTGGTGGTGCACTGGGGGGTACCCATGGTACCCCCGACATTTCCATGCACTAAGTGGCAGGCACCGCATGGTGCCTGCCACGTAGTGCAGGGAAACGCACTACTTGCATTTTTCATATTGAGGCAGGTGCTGCAGCCAGCAGCACCCGCAGCAATGGTAAAGATGCAAGATGCGACCACCACGGTGGCAGTTGCATCGTTATTCTACGTGTGGGACCGCCGCCATACAGGCGGGCGGTCCCAATCACCACCACGATGGCGGGCAGACTCAAGTCCGCCCTCCATTGTATTGACCCCTCAGTTTTGAGTCAGTTGCTGGTACCACTTCTCTTCAGGTCCTACATCTAGCCCATAGTCAAAATGGGGGGCAGATACTATGGCCAGGAAAAGATGTAAGAATATCTGCTGAGGCAATTTTATTGGCCCATTGTCTTTTCTGCCATAGGAAGATTCTGTGCTGCCTGTGAGAGGTGCAACGTCACAGATCCTACCCACACAGCTAAAGCCCCTTTAAGACCCACTATTTACATCCCTTTTTCAAGAGTGGGCATGGACCTAGTCGGCCCTTTGGTTGCCTCTGTTTGGGGTAATCAGTACATTCTTATCTTAGTTGATTATGCAACTAGATACCCTGAAGCTAATCCATTGTAAAGTATGACAACGACCTCGGTAGCCCATGCCATGACTATGTTTTTTTCACAGGTGGGCTTTCCCAAAGAACTGCTCACATGCCAGGGGACCCCTCTTTATGTCAAAACTAATGGCACAAGTATATAACATACTAGGCATTACCAAAATACGGCCCTCAGTTTATCATCCACAGACAGGCGGTCTCGTAAAATGTTATAATTGTACTATAAAGACTACCTTTAAAAAGTTGGGGTCAGAAACTGGGAGGTATTGGGACAGGAAGCTTGCCTTACTACTGTATGCCATGTGTATCCATGCACAGTTGTCTACAGGGTATAGCCGCTTTGAGCTTGTGTTTGGGGGACAACCCCGCACCCCGTTAGACATGGCAGTGGAACAGTCGGAGGAGAAGTAAGACAAGGGTCTAGGCTTATTAGAGTATGCCACCAGTCTGAAGCAAAAAGTCCATAGTCTCTGGGAGGAGGTTTGACACAACATGGAGAAAGCTCAGGACAAATGAAAGACAGTGTATGATCAGAATAGCAAAGTAAGAGAACTACAGGTGGTAGAAAAGGCCTTAGTTATTTTACCTTCTTCAGACAACTTGCTACTAACACGTTGGCAGGGACCAGATAAGGTGTTCTCCTGGGTCACACTAGTCACCTATATATTAGTGGTATCCCACAGTTCAAAGGTGCAAGATTTATCACTTTAATCAGCTCAAGAAGTGGGAGGTAGATACTGATAGCCAAATAGGAGGAGAAGCTCCATCAGCTATGTTTGTAACTGATTCTCAACCCTTAGAGATCTCTTTCGTACCTGAGGGAACAAACCCCAAACAAGGGAATGTCCAAGTGCAAGGCGGTCTAGAGACCACGCAGAAACAATAAATACAAAGCCTTTTAGGAAGCTATACAGACATTTGTTTCCTCAAAACTAGGGTGAATCACGCTTATCCACCATGATATTATAACTGAGGGCAACCAAGTAGTTCGACTATGGCCATATAGAATCCCTGAAGCCCGGTGGGAGGCAATGGAGAAGGAAGCAAATAACATGTTGAGGAAAGGAATCATTGAGCCATGCAACAGTGCTTGATGTTCCCCTGTGGTTCTGGTCCCAAAACCTAATGAGTTCATTAGATTGTGCATTAATTTCTGCCAGTTGAACAGTAAGTCCAAATTCGATACGTACCCCATGCCCCTGGTTGACGAGTTCCTAGAAAATCTAGGATCATCATCCTCATCAGGGTATTGGCAAATTCCCCTCACCTCAAGTGACAAGCATTTCCATTCTCACAGGTCTGTACCAGTTCAAAGTATTACCCTTTGGCTTGCACGTAGCCCCTGCCACATTGCAAAGACTTATGGATATAATATTAACATCCTACCATGGCTATGCAACAGCCCATCTGGATGACATAGTTATCTATAGCCCTAACTGCGATCAACATCTAGGATGCCTGAAGGCATTATTTTAAACTCTCAGAGAGGCAGGTCTCACTGCAACCCGGGATGAATGTACTTTGGCCACTACCTCCATTCGATACCTGGGATATCGCATACAGAAAGGAAATATTAGTCCCCAAGTTGATAAAGAAAAAGCAATCCAGGACTTGGCTAGGCCAAAAGGCAAAAGAGGGGTTTGCTCTCTTCTTGGATTAGTAGGTTACTACTGTCGGTTCTTTCCCCACTTCGCTGAGATGGTGGCTGCTCTGATAGATTTGTTAGTTGAGACCAAACCCAATAAGATTGCTAAGTGGACTACAGAACATCAACGTAGTTTTGACTGCTTGAAAACCTCCTGTCCTGGTCTGCTTTGAGTTTGGACGTTTGTTTGTTCTTTAGACATATGTTTTTTTTTGGGGTATCGGAACTGTTCTGTCACAGCCTGACAACGCTGATTGGTTATGACCAGTAGCTTATATGAGTAGGAAACTTCCACCCTGCAAATACCATTATCCCACGATTGAGAAAGAGTGTTTGGCCATCAATGATTATAGATATTTTCCTTTAGACTTTACATACATCTCCCATGCCTCTCGTTGTGCCATCTTCAAGAATTACCACATTACGCTTGACTTCCTTCACTCTGTATGGAACAGAATACTTGCTCTCCCCTTTGCAAACAAAATCCTTCTTCCTTAACACAACCAAATCTCCAGGCCATACACAACACCTTTTCACACCGTTCCTTTTATTGCAGTACAGCATATTCTTCTTCTGCCTCCACAAATCCTTCCTTCTCACATCTTCTCCATCTACTATGACATTTGTTGTTCTCCTCAACCATACAGGGCATTCTTTCACACCCAGCTCTCGACCTTTTAAGGACACAAATGGTGAAACCCCTGTCACAGAATGAGGCATTGTTCTATATGACCACATCATTCTCCTTCGTTCTTTTCTCCATGCCAAACCATTAGCCAAAGACAACTGAAAGTTCTCCATTACCAATTGATTTATCCTCTCTACTAAGCCATTAGCTTGAGGTCAGAAAAGAGCCACTCTCTAATGCACAATCCCCATACCAGAAAAATAATTTGTTTTCCTTGGATACAAATTGCACCCTATTGTCCGATACAATAATTTTAGGTCCACAGTCTTTACCACAAACCATTTGGTGTGATAATCCACTAAAAGTAGTATAAATTCATCTCCTGTCCGTAACGTATTCACAGGTCCCAAAGAATCGATGGCCAATTTCTCCCAAGGCCTATCAGGAAAACTCACAACTCCCAATGGAGGTTGCCTAACCACTTTGGTCTTGTCGCTGTTGGCACACACAACACAATTCTTCACCATCTCTTTGACATCCCAATCCCTGCCAGGCCACCAAAACGATTGTCTCACCTTCCTCTTCATGACCCCACATCCTAGGTGCCCCTCATTATTAATATCAACAAGCCGCATACAAATACTTCTGGGGGGAATGAACTGGCTATGCCTCAATAACTTACCATCAACTATACACAATTCGTCCCTGATCTTAAAATACTCACCATCTCACCACCAATTTCATCACTTTCCCTCCATCCATGCACAACCCTCATCTCAACCTCCTTCATCACCTCATCCTCCTCTCTTACAGCCACCCATTCCTCAGCAACTATAGCTAATTGCCTGCAAACACATATCTCTTCTCTATCCACCACTTCCTCAACAGTTTCTTCTACTTCCAACGGCATTCTTTATAAATAATCTGCTACAACATTTTTGCTGCCCTTCACACACTCCACTTCAAAGTTGTAATCCATTACAGAAAACAACCACCTAGTAATGGGAGGTGTAATGTTCCCCTCCAAATCTCTTCCACCCTTGAAGATATATGTTAAGGGTCTATGGTGAGTCTGTAGTTTGAAAGGAATTCCCCATACATAAGATCTGAAATGGTTTATTCCCAGCAGCAATCCAAAGCTTCTCTCACCGATAATGCAGTTTCTGCACCCTGTAGCCTCCTAGATGCAAAACCAACAACATACTCCACTTCATCCTTAGCTTGCGTCAATACTGCACCAATTCCCACATTACTAGCGTCTGTCATGATGTATGTCCTTTTTGTCACACCAAATGTCCTAATGTGGGAGCTTGAACTATACTCTTCTTTATTTTCATAAATGCATTTTCACATTCTTCAACCCGCTCAAACTCCACACCCTTTTTATTAATCTTCTCAAAGGTTCCACAATTCCTGTAAAATCTCTCACAAATTTTGCACAATATTCTGCAAGTCCTAGGAATGACTTTAACTCCTCCTTAGTATGTGGCCTAGGTGCTTCCTCGATCGCTGCCACTATACTTTTCTTCGGTCTTATACCTTTGCCATCAATGACATTTCCCAAATAAGTTACCTCTTCCTTCCTGATTTTACATTTTTCCCTTTTTATAGTTAGTCCATGCTTCTCCAACCTCATCATCACCTCATCAAACAACCATCCTAGCAGATCTGAGGCAAAATCAGTAATGTACACTCTACCGTGCACCTTCCTCCCTTTGAAACTGATGGTCATCCACCTCATTCCCAAAATTTCTATTTTCCTACCAGCATAGCCTACAGCTTTTATATCGGGCTTACATAACAATTGATGATCATTGGTACATTTCCACTTGCTTTCAAACGTTTTCTTAGATATGAGTGTGAACAAACTTCCAGAGTATACCAATACTTTCACAGACACATCCTCCAAGGTCACTTGACAGTGCAGCTTTTCCAGCTTATCTTGCTTGACACCTGGTACATCCACACTTACACTGTTTTCCTTGCCCCCCTTCATTTGTGTATTTGCAATTCTTCATTCACAATCAAAATGATCTCTTGAACACTCTCACAACTATCGTGTACTTGTTCATCAATCACTTGAACTCTTCCACCCCCCAATGACTTCAACTATGGTTCTGCATACTTTTGCAAAGTGTCCCCTCCTTCCACATTTCCTACATACAACATTTCTAGCTGCACACATTGTACTAGATGCAATATGACCTGGAGCACCACAGGTGAAACATTTAACTTCCTCGGACCTGTATTTCTTTGTCTTTTTTCTTCTACTTCACCTCTAATTTTCCCTTCTACCATCTTTCTCGCATCAGTATCTTTTCCATTAATCCTTTTCATTTCTTGTATGGTTTCAACTTCACTAACTCTACTTTCCTTCTTTTCTCCTCCTGCACTATTCATTTCCTTTAACCACTTTGCAGTATGTTCCATACCTTTGGATATTTTTATGTTTTTTTCCAAATTAGGGTCCTTCATCAGTAATCTCTCCTTTATTCTCTTATTGTTGGTGCATCGCAAGATCTGATCTCGTATCAGGGAATCAGTCAATTGTTCAAAATGACAAAACAATGCTAACCCTCTCAAAGTTGCCACATAAGATGCTAAGTCCTCGTCCATTTTTTGTACTCTAGAGAAAAACTTGTGATGTTCTAACACTAGATTAATCTTAGGCGTGAACTGAATATCTAGCATTTGCATTGACATATCAAAAACATTGCTGGCTTGACCATCACCCACCCCCAAAGACACCTCTGGTGAATCTTCATATATTCTCCTTCCCTCAAAACCCAAATGAAGATGAATGGCTTGACAGCTAAGAGGACCATATTGATCACCCCCTATGGCTAACATATAAGTAATAAAAAGTTTTTTCCACTGTTTCCATGATATAGGTGGATCGCCTGGTGAAGATAGAAATGGTGGAGGAGATGTCATGCTCTGATCAGCCATATTCCTGAAAAAAAACCTAACACAATAAATTAAAATATTAATTTAAAGTAATAATTTAATATAATAAATCAACATAATAAACTACCATAACTATCTAAAATAATAATTTCTTGTTCCCAAGTTTTTCTTAAAATGAGGAACAAATGGAGTTTGTTTTCACAGGTAGTCTTGCTTTGATGTTTACTGTTCAAGATATCACATGACCATTCCTCCAATCAACAGAGTTGGTAGATGTAAGGCAGAGCTGCATGCAAGTAGGAGTTCTCATGCTATGGGTTTGTGTAATTGGTCTTGACCTTTAATGTTATAACGTTTTTCTTTGCTGGGAAATGCCGCTTTACGCGTTGTCTGTGTGATTTCTTTATTCACAGCTGAAGATACGCGTGCCTACGCTTGCACTTTCAAGGTGTTCGTGCTGACCCACACGACTATATGAGGAAGAATGCGCTTGTCATTCTGAGTGACTATTCTGCGCCTCCTGATTGTTCGTACAGAATTTGCACGAGGGTGCTTGTCGTTCCACGTGCCTACTTTTGCGCTTCCTGGTTGTTCGTGCCGACTCTCACGATGATTCTAAGAAAAAGACACGTGCCGTTTCATGCGCCTACCCTTGCGCTTTCTGTTCGTGCCGATTCACACGACGATACGTTCATGCCGTTCCGCGCGTATGTACTCGTGCTGATAAAGATCGTTAAGATCTTTTTTAAATACTAATCAGCCAAGCGCATTTACAATTGTGGCAATTTAGTAAAAAAAATGCTCCAGAAGGTGCTCAATGAACACTCATTTACAATTTGATAGTAGTTGGGCTCTCGCTTCAATTTAAATCGCACATTTCAAATCACTTGCCTGTTTTGAAGGGCAAAGTCGATTACAGTTGTTTTCCGGAGGTGGAGGTGCTGTACACCTGTCCCCTGCACAGTTTCTTCAACTCGTCGCCAATGTAAAGATCACAAAACATCCATGTGTCTTCTTAAATCTTTATTCTGGTACACAGCGCCCCCAGCTGAGCTCAACGCTCTCCAGTTCCAACAGCTTCAATCCCCAACATTCTCTACAGTCTTCTGACCTCACTACATTCCACATCTTCCCCCCGATTCCATGTCTTCGCACATGGTTAAAGAAATACTGTAATGTGACTGGGCCCACAACCAGAAATAGTTCACACTATTCTTGGTAATTTGGAGGAGAATGAAGCCTGTTTGAGATGTGCTCAATAGAAGTGACTGAATTTGGAAGTGAGACAGACTGGTGTCTACAGTTAAATATAAGAAACTGCTCTAAGTTCGGGTGATTAAAATATACTTTAATGGATAAACAAATATAGTGTTTGAGGGTGTGGAAGTTTTAAAAAAAAGGAATATGAAGTTAGTGGTACAATACATATAAATATGTAATTGCGGGTGAAAAATGTAGAAATCTTCAAAGGATATAATGATGTATCACTGTTATCAATTATTGATCAGTATGTAACTTTACATGTTTTGATTTTTTTTTTTTAGGAATATGGAAAACAGAAGCTTTGAAAAACAGACGTACCATGTCACACAATATATAGAGGAGGAAAACAAAAAATTTTACTTTCGAAGTTGGAGGGAACAGTGAATGTGTGGAAAGTCAGGAAAAACAGTTATATTGAACAACTGATGTTTTTCTTACTGCCTACTGTGACATGTGTACCCTATGAGAAGCCTGTTCTGTGTAGACCTACTTGTTTTTCACAACAAAATTATCTGCTTACTTAAACGGCAAAAAAAGTGCTCAATTTACATAAGGAGGGTTATTATCAGCTTGAGCAGTATGTACCCAGGGCGAGGTAGTATCTGCCAGTTAAAAGAACATGCAGGCAGCTAAAGAACAGTCAAGTTTGGCTGCATGAGCTAAGTTTGTCTTAGCTATCCTTTCGGAATGACTGCATCAACAATACTTCTACATTCCTGCAATGGATGTAACAGACTGGTTGTTTCGATATTCCCAGCAGAACTTATTTTTGCAAATTTGATAAAACTACAATTTTGCATAGACTATTTTGCCATCCAGCCTGCCATAAAAAAGACTATTAAAGGAGATATTGTTTGGCAGGCTAAGGTGGGGAAAGAAAGGAAAAGAAAATCTATATACATCAAAATCCAGTTGTCAAATAAAGCAAAAGGGAGGAGATGTTGGTGCCTGCTGATGAGTGTATTGAAAATGTTTTATAAATTAGTAACGTTTCTTGTTTTGATTGTTTTACAGTTGTTGATGTTAGTTTGTTAATGTACTGTTGTTTGTATTGTTAAATTGTTTTTTAATAACAAGTTTAAAGTTACTACTGATTGCTTTCCCTAATAGCGTTTACAAATTTGAATATTGTTACAGTGTTCCAACGGTGACTTATAGTGGCAGTTCCATCTTTAAGACCTCTAACTGTGCTGCTGCATGTATATGTAAGTGTACAGTACTATAGACAGATTCATGCTTCTTTACACTGTAGTATAAAGATTTTTATACAAGAGATAGATTTTGGCACAGAGGCAACTGCATCATCATGGTATACTATGCTCTGCTGTAAGCTGGAACCAGGGCAGTTCTTTTCCACATGTTATTATATATGCTTGTTACTTTGGAGAGACATTTCGGCGGAGAGGTTTGTCTCTGTGTAAACCTTACCACACATGATTGTCCCCATAAGGAGATGCCTAAGAGAAAGCTTAGCGGTTGTCTAAGATACAGTTGTCAACAGAGAGGATAGTACATATTATACTTTACTATGAATATTCATTATCATGAAGAGAGGTATGAGCTGAGAGAGCAGTCTCTACCCACAACCTACTCCGGGTAGATGTGTAAGCTAACTTGGCAGTCTCTCCATATGCTAGACTGTATGCCTATCATCCAACAAAAACTTCTCAACATAGAGCTCATTTACTCCCTACACCCTAGTTGTAGATCTATCATTCAAGAGACATGTCTCAGCAGTGAGGCCAGTCCATTCCCATACCATTGTATACATGCTCATCATCCAAGAGTGAGATCTAAGGATAGGGGGCAGTAATTTACTACACCCTAAGTCATGCACCTGTCATCCAAGAGAGAGACCAGTCCCTCCCCACACCCTACTAAACATACCTGTGATATGAGAGACAGGTGTAATGGAGAGGACAGTTCCTCTCTACATCCTACAAAAGACACCCTACAAAACCGTTGTGTCATCTGAGACAGAGGTCTTAGCAAACAGGCCTGCTTTCCTCCCCACTGCCTACTATTCACACGCGTCATCAGAGACAGAGTTCTCAGTGGAGGGGCTAGTCCCTCTCCACATCCTATTTTGACTCAGAGTAAGGCAAGAGAGAGAGATGTTTCCAAAGAGAGCAGTCTGTGTTTATTTGTTAGCAGAGTGATCCATCATCCCAGAGAGAAATTTGCAAAGAGGCCAGTGCCTCCCTATACCCTACTATGCAAGAGAGGGCTGTTGGAGAGAGACTACTCCTTGCCAATACCGTACTGCACTTCCATGTTGTCTTGGAGATAGGTGTTAGTGGAGAGGGTTATGGTTCCCTACACACTACTGTATATGTCCTTCATCCTGGGGAGAGCTGTGACTGGACAGTGAAATCAATTCCCCCACCCTAATATATATGGCTAGTATACCTGAGGAGGGGTCTCAGTGGAGAGGCCAGTACTTGCTATGCTTACTATGGAATAATAAGGTCTTAAATGTGAGGTGTGTACCCTCTCCACCCTACTACACATCTGAGGCTGGGGAAAGGTGTGAGTGGAGAGGTGTCAGTAGGATACAAGTGTCTCCTTACACCCTACTGTGCACTGTTGTTATACTGTGAAAAGGTCTCATTTGAGAGTCTACTTTCTCCCCACATCCTACTAATGGGTACTATAAGGCATAAGTACTGTAACAAAGAAAAGTGTAAATTCTTCCTCTAAAAAAAAGTTTACAATCTTGCGAGACTCTCGTGAGAATGTAAAAAAAGTAGTGATTGAACGTTCAAACTAGGAAGCATTCCCCCCTCGGACTGCATGCGAGAGATCATCTGCCTGGCTCTCGCAAGAGCCTAGTGAGAGGTTCGGAGGAGGGAAAAGAGGGAAACATAGCGCAAGCAACAAAGATCATAACGCTATAGGGTAGCTCTGAAAAGAACTATTTTTGTTCACAGTTTTGAACAACTATAAAACAATTTTTGTGTTTTCAAACATCAATATTTTGAGGTATTTGATTTTTTTTTTTAAAGGGTAGGAAAAAACATAAAAATTGAGGTGTTAAACAAACACGCGCAGCATCTCCATAAGAATAAATGAAGAAAAACTATTGCCTAGGGTGGCACATATGCTCTTGGGTAAGCTTGTCAGGGGCTTCCATGCCTGTCTTAGATGAAAAAAATTATCTGCTTGCATAAGCAGCAAAACAGTGCTTTATTTAAAAAAAAGCCACATTATTGTCCATCTGTGCAGTTAAAACGTGTGAAGGCACAGCACCTTCTTGGCCCCCTGCCCTCATTTCGATGAATTACCACACCAAGGATTCTTTGGGTGGCTGTGGTGGCTGAAGTTGTGTAGAAGCACCTGGCTGTTCTTGTGAATCAGATGAAGACATCTTTCTGCTCAAAGAGAAAGAGGATCAGAGAGCAAGCCAAAGATGTCTACTCTCTCCAAAATCTAATAATGAAATAAAGCAAAAAGAGTGGAATCTTCTTCTAAAAAAAGACATCCTTATGAACCAATCACAATCCTTCATTAGGGTGTGGTTCCTCTCCCGTACCTCGCGCAAGACTCCCATGAGCACCTCTCGAGATCGTAAAAATCTTATTGCTTTATATATTTTATGTTCAAATTCATAATCAATTATTCCAAGTTAATCAACATCTCCAATGTATTAATTTGTTCAGAATTACAAGAAACCACTGTTATTAACCTAATCCCAAATGCACGATCAGGACAGAGATAACATTCAGTTTATCATTTTTGGGATTCATTAGTTCACACTTACTTAGTGGAAACATTGGTTGGGCTTCAATTTCTTTTTTTCTTTTGATCTATCTTCCTTCTTACTATTTTTCTACTTCTTTTTTAATCTGATTACTTTGGGATGGGTTGCCCCAGGGTGCAGCATCTGGACTACATCTGTCCAGGTATATGGGGGGGGTTCTCCGGGGATGGGTTGGTTTGGGGTGGGCGCAGTGGAGGGGTTGGGGGAGGTGGAGTGCACGGGGACAGAAAATTTCTTCATTCGCCTTAATGTCCGTTCAGACCGCCTTAGATGCATTGCGACTGGTCTGGTGCTGGTTCCTTCTGAGTCTTGGTCTTAGATTAATTAGGGATTCTGGGTTTATGCCTCCATGAAGACTATTCAGATTTTGTCCTGGAATGTTAACGGCCTGCGCGTTAAAACTAGAAGGTTTAAAATCCTGCAATACATTAAAGATTCTCCCGTGCAGGTCGTTATCCTCCAGGAAACGCACCTCCTTAAGGAGAAGACTGCGGCGATATTTAAAAATCAAAAATGGTTGGATCGCTTGATCTGCACTAATCAGACTTCCAATATAAGGGGCGGTGCTATATTGATCAAAAAACAAGCAAACGCCCATGTGTTGGATTCTCTGGTTGACCCATGTGGCAGGTGGGTCATCCTGAAGACAATGATTTCGGGCTTCTTGCTTACCTTCGTGGGTTACTATGGCCCAAACAAGGATGACCCCTCCTCTCTTAAAACTATTTTCTCGAACCTTTTGGACTATCCAGATCCGGTGATCACGACTGGGGATTTTGATATTGTCTTGGATCCTAAGCTGGATAAGTCGGCAAGTAGTAGAGCTAGGGTCCCCTCCAAGTCCCAGGCATACCTTCAGTCTATGATGGTGCAGACCGGACTTTGCGATATTTGGAGAGAAAGATCTGGTTACCAGTTAGGTGTCTCATTTTAGAACAGTAAATATGGACATAAGTCGAGAATTTATTATATCCTGGTTAGTCACAGCTTGAGGGGCAGGGCTAAGGGCATCGGATAGACCCCTCACCTGTCAGACCACTCAGGGGTTTCGTTGGATCTGGATCTGGTGGAAAGCCAGCTTTCCAGATCCTGACGTTTGATCGAACCCTGCTTCTCAACGGTGACGAGATGAAGTATTTATCCCAGGAGACAGATAGCTTTTTGAAATTCAATCTAGGCTCGACTGGGACTTCAGTTGTGTGGGACTCCTTAAAAGCTTTTTTAAGGGGCGTGATCATGAGCAGGCTGAGGTTCAGAAGCAGACAGTACAGAGTGGAGGTGACACACAAGGAGGCTGAGATGAAGGCAGTCGAGTTGGCCCTAAATGGGGTGGTTGGTTCAGAGGGACAGCAGGAAAATCTGGCCAAATTATCTGAACTAAGAGATCAGCTGCATACCATTCTCCAAACCAGGGTAATCAGCAGATGGGAGGCAAGCAAGCTTGCCTATTTTGAGTATGGAGAGGGTGCAGGTAAACTCTTGGCATGGAAGGCTAAGTCCGATAGGTTGCGCAACCGGATCAAACAAATCGACATTTCAGAGGGGGCTACTGTTCTGTCCATGGATGAAGAGATAGGAGGTGTTTTTTTTATTTCTTCCAGGACTTGTACCAAGAGGATTGTGCTGTGGATAAAGCCAAGGTGATGGACTGGCTATGTGGCAGCACGCTCACTCCTTTAAGCCTAATGCAGCAGGAAGATCTAGAGCAGGATATTTCGCAGGAAGAGGTGAAAGAGGCTATCCGTGCCTGCAAAGGTGGGAAAGCTGCAGGACCGGATGGGCTGCCAATAGAACTTTATAGATCTGTGGATGAGGGGGTAATCCCCATTTTAACCCAGCTTTTCAATGAGATTCTATCTGATGGCACCCAGTTACCAGCTTCGTGGGGTGAGGCCACGATTATTTTGAACTTGAAAACTGGGAAGAATCCAGCTAGTTGTGGGTCCTATAGGCCCATCTCGCTGTTGAACGCGGATTATAAAATCTTTGCCAGGATCCTGGCGGCTAGATTAGGTTTGGTTGCAGGCGATTTGCTTCATCCTGACCAAAAGGGTTTTGTTATGGGGAGGAACCTCTTTGATCTCACTTACGATCTTATTGGTGTAATAGATCTTGCCACAACCTATTTGCTTCTTCTCGCAGCTATGACACTCGATGCCACCAAGGCCTTCGACAGGGTCAACTGGGTCTACCTGTCCGCAGTTATGGAGAAATTTAACTTGGGCAAGAAGTTCTGTCGAGCTATCCAGCTGATCTATCAGGATCCGTCAGCCAGACTCTTGGTTAATGGTAACCTGACTAGACCCTTTAAAATTACCAGAGGCACTAGGCAGGGCTACCCTCTTTCTCCCTTGCTCTTCGACTTGTACATCGAGCCCTTTGCTCAGTGGTTGAGAGAGGAGCTTAGTATCTTGCCACTTAAGTATGGGGCCTGGGAGAGGAAGGTGGCCCTGTACGCGGATGATATTTTGATCCTCTCCGCTGATCTCGCTTCGACCATCCCTGCTGTCATAAGGTTGGCGCAGGATTTCGGGCGGGTCTCTGGTTATGAGGTTAACGCGGAAAAAACTGAGGTCATGACTTGGAACGTGATGGGGTGTCAGCATCAGACCAAGCGCAGTATGAGATATCTGGGGGTCAGAATTCTTCAGTACATTGCAAAGATTGCAGGGACCAATTTGGAAAATGTCTCAAGGGAGTGCCAGAAACTTATTAATTTGGTTAAGATGGTGGTGCTCCCAAAGATTACTTTCATTTTTAATACCATCCCCTTACACTTTGACAAACCAGCTATTGATAAGCTCCAGGAGGCTATCAATTCATTTGTTTGGGCATACGGGGCCACGGGAATAGCCTGGAAAAAGCTGAGGCGTAGGAGAGAGAAGGGAGGGCTTGCATTGCCGGATTTGCAATATTATGCTTGGGCCTTCCAACTATCACACTCTAGGATGCTCTTAAAAACTCCAGTTAGCTCAGGGGTGGGGGTCATGTTTTCTGCAATGCTGAAGGGCGCTGGTCTTTCTGAGGAGAGTTTTCTGTTCAAATTCGGCGACCCGAAATTCTTCAAAAAGATTAAACTGAAAGTTTTGCAGGGAATGGCTAGAGTATGGGCCAGTCTCAAGCGGCTTGTGGGTCTTAACTATTTTTCTAGTTTGGCTCCTCTATGGGATTCCCCAGGTGCACCGGACTGTCTGAAGGACAGGTTGGCATTACCTCTTAGAGCAGCTGGACTGAAGGTTTGGGGGGATCTGGCTCAGGACGGTACTCCTAAATCATGGTCTGAATTAGGGGATATGGTGGAAGGGGGATTTTCCAGGTTTAAATAAATCCAGCTGCAGAGCTGGTCCCAAAACTTGAATATATCCATTGGCACTGGCAACATTTTGGAGGAGCAGTTGGTGGCAAGACCGGTTGGGGGAAGGAGGTCTCCTTTTGGTACTGGACCATCGAGGAGGTTGCCAATGGCGAATTTAAATTGGCTGAAGAATTATGGGGGGCCTCCTTACCAGATGAACAGTGTGAGCACTTGTGGCTAACTTCATTTAACACCCTATTTGCCACTGTAAAAGTGGCCTGGTTTAGGAGGAATCATTTATTCACGGTCCATAGGGCCTACCTATCCCCGCTAAGGTTGTCGAAAATCTCGAAGGGACCTCCAGTCAGCTGTAAGAAATGTGATTTGGTGAGAGCCTCGGATGTACACATGTTCAAGGAGTGCCCAGCTATTGCAGATTTTTGGGAAAGAGTAGGGAACACTATTGCGGATATGTTAGGCCTTCCTATCCATATTAACCTGGTGTTGATAATTTTCGGGCTATCTAGTGAAATTACAGGCCCCGCCAGGTCCTTTCTTTTTTACGCTATGCTGCTAGCCAGAAGACAAAATTGCACTCTGAGTGGCTTGCCTCATTGTTTGAGACATCTAAGATGGATTTGCTTAGAACTCAGAGCAGGAAAAAGAAGGCTTTTTGGAATTTCCTGCTAAGATGGTCCACTGCTTAGTCTACCTATGTTTGTACTGTCCTCCTTATGTCTTCTTTTATCTAACCTACCTAATTACTTATTTAATCATCTAATCTAAACAGTTTCACAAGGTATGGCTGGTCCTATGATTATGCCTCTTTGGTACTCTTCTGACTGTGTTTGGCGTCCCCAGCTTCCGGACAGGCCAACGCTAACAGTCGCCAGGTTTTCGTGGCAGATTGGAAGAGCGACCATCCCCTCTAGTTTGGGGCCAGTGTCATCCGAGCCTGTCATGTTACCGGTAGGCAGGGCATCTCCCTCGGTCCTAACTTCATAGCCTACGTTTTTCTTCCTAACATTGATTTGCGGTACGGACGGCTTGTTTGTCCACTGTGGTCGGAGGCGAATGAGGACAAAAAAAAAAAAAACAGACTCCCATGAGCACCTCTCGAGATTGTAAAAATCTTAGAGGCATATTATCAAGCGGCAGCGATAATTATCGCTGGCCGCTCTTAGCGAGAAATTATTTATCGCCGGCTATCGCTGGCAATTATCGCTATGCTATCGCTGTATCAACAACGCATAGCGCAATGGCGATAATTTTCCAGCGATAGCGGTGTTTTCCATGGAACATCGCTGGTTATTCAGCGATGTTCCATGGAAAACGGCGATAACCTTGCTGATACGACGCACAGCATAATCCACCCCCAATGGTAAGTATACCTAAGTCAGCATTTTTGCAGACGTTAGTTTTCGGCGTGGGCCTCCTTGTAAATATCGGGATGTGCACATCAGCGATAATTTACAAGGAGTACTGCCCAGTGATGCCCACATTGCATCTCATTAGAGATGCAAAGCGAGGCGTCGGGAAAACGGGTGCTAACATGCGCTAATGCATGTTAGCATCCCCTTGTAGATAGGGCGATGTCATTTTCGCCGCCTTTTTGGCTTTTAAAGCCAAAAAAGCGGCAAAATGGCCTTTGATAATATGCACCTTATTGCTTTATATATTTTATGTTCAAATTCATAATCAATTATTCCAAGCTAATCAACATTTCCAATGTATTAATTTGTTCAGAATTACAAGAAACCACTGTTATTAACCTAATCCCAAATGCACGATTGTGTGGGTACATTCCGAGAGATGAAGGGGAAGTACATCCCCCACGTCCACGCAGGGGATTGCTTGTTCGACTCCCATGAGCCTCTCGTGAAATCATAAAAATATTATTATTGCTTAATATATTCAATTGAGCAAATCATAATCAATTTTACTAACATAATCAACTTCTGTAATCTGTTACTTTGTTCAGAATTACTGGAAAACACTCTTCTTAACTTAATCCTAAATGTATGAGCTCATGAGAGGGTTGTCAGAGGGGATTGATTGTTCAACTCACCTGAGCGTCTCGCAAGAGTCTGCGCCTTTTGATAAAAACATTATATTACCACTAGTTTATGGAATCTGGCCAGTCTGCACTCTGCGGCGGAGTGCAGAGTTCCTGAATTCCACCTTCCAGGTGCGAAACTGAGTTTTTTTTCTGTTCACACTTGAGATTTGTTTATATTCTTGGGCTGCAAGCATGTGCGCACGAGACGTCGCACTAGCACGCACGGCTTCCATCTGCAACAGTGCCAATGTTGTGCGATCACGGTCACAAATGCATCACTTGAGTAGCTTTTGTGCTCAAGAAGTAGCTAAAGATGTTTGTGAGTGGATTTTCTTCTCTAATGAAGCATCGGAGATATTTTTTTGTGCGAGAAGCCTTTTTTAAAAATTATTTTTTTTAAACAGGAAGGAAGTGCCCCAGAGACTCCAACTTCCTGTTTCTGTCCAGCAGACTCCTCCCAGTGCTTTGTCTATCTACTGGCCCTTTTTCATTTGGATTTGGAGCTGGAAGGATTACTCTTCTTGTCTGCTGCATATATACCATTAGATTTAAAGACTTTGTATTTGAGATTTCATAAGTAAGTTAAAAAACTCTTGTATAAGGGTGTTGTTTGTTTGATAGAGGGCATGCAGCAATATTTATTGTTACTTTTATTCAAATTTTCAAAGTTATTGTGGTGGGTGACCTGCGTCTTCAGTAGGGGCCTAGTTATATTATTGCATTTAATTTTTCTTCTTTTGCAAAGGAACAATGTTGCACAGTTTAGTACATTTTCTCCATTTTAATATGTGGCCTAGTCTGCCAAGGGGCCATCCAGCTAATAGGCCCAGACCAGTGTTAGTCCTGGGTGCATGAAACCACTGTTGATGTGGTATATGTTGTTTTAAAACATCATTTAGGCCTGGGATGACATTGGATTAGATAAAAAATGTGTTCCACTCCTATAATCCTTCTTTTTTTCATCACCTAGAAGGGCTACCGCAAATGATCATTTGATTTACAAGACTGCCAAATTCCAATCTGCTGCTTGCATCAAAGAGGAGATACAATTGTGTACCTACTATCATGCTTGGATTGGAACAGGTAATTATTGCACCAATGAGTGAAATATTACGGGGCAATTGTGAGTGATGATTGATGATTCATGTGATGGCAGACAGTGAGGGAGGGTATTCAACTGTAATTTTCTAAAACTTGATTGAGATGATTTGGAATGTTTGGGGCCTGAATACTGGGAGATCATTTTTCCTGTAGGTGATTGGCCCTTTTACACATTGTCAAATTTACTTTGCTGAGTCCACTCCTTTTTTTCTGGTTCTTCAGAGTCCAGATCAGTCACTTTAGTTAACAAACAAAAACCTACACAAAATACTGCAATTCTGTTTTGTCTACTTGATCTTCAACAGCAGTGCACTACACGTCTAACATGCTCAGGTTGGGACTGGAAAGGAGGTACTCGGAGTCAGTAGGAGGATGAAAGAACTCAGGGCGGGACTACCTCATCAACAGCTAGAAGAAAGAAGCCTTGTACTCAGCTATGTGGAATGGAGGGAGGTGTGTTGATTTGGGAAATGCTACTGAATGTATGTGTTGCACTGTTTGGAAAAGTAAAACTCCGAGTCCACTTGTTTTTTTTCTGCCTTGGAGTCTTCTTGGTACACTCCTCATGAAGCTTACCTTCATTCCTCCCTTCACCTTGACTCTACAATGCATTTTCTGTTTTACAACCGTAAGGCCTTCTCATCCCATGCATGAACGAAAGGCAAAAGCTGAGCTCAACAGTCCTGCTTACCTACCGAACCAGTACAGACATGGACCCAAGAGGGATGGACATTCTCGAGGAGAATGCAGATGCACCACCCAATTTGGCAATACGGTATACTTTTTCTATTATCAAGCATATTTTTAGAACTGGACAGAACATTTAGATATCTCATAACTTGAGTCACAGGGGCAGAAGGACTATTGCAATGCATTTAACTATACTGTGTCATACTCATCTCTTTGTTTCCTTCCATAACAGATTGATGACGATGATGTGCTGTTCATCGCCCAGACAAATATTGTCATTGTGTAATGTTTGTCTTTGTCACGCCTTTCCCTAAATCCCCTTTCCCATCCATTCATCAAACTTTAAACCCTCTTTCTCGGGCTGTGTGATTTATTGAGGTGTGTGACTTAATTTGCACTAGAAATGGATCACACACTTGGTGGGGCAGATATGGCAAAAGCGACACCAACTTACTGCAGGATCTTCTATTACCTAAGCAATAGCCCACACTGACCCCATTTACCCACCCACACATAAAAGTGATCCATATTTTAGATATAGAAGAGCATCAATCGTCAGCATCATCATTCACACCTTGTGTTGGGTAAACACTTAACCTTGTCCACTCCAGACTTTGAGTCCACTTCTCATGACTCGAGGATTTTGCAACTTTAGTTTTAATTAAATACTAGCTCCCCATTGCTCAGAAGAAGTTTTTATTGATATTTTTTGTTCTTTTATCACTATCAGGTATTCTTTGTTGTGTCATGTAGTAGTCTGAACTCAATTCTTTGTAAAGCTATGATATGATTTATCACCCACCAATTCAGTGTTTTTATTTCCATTTACTTGCCTGCGATTGATAATCCTTCAGATTAATCCTACATTTGGAGCTCACCTGGGTGGGGTGGGACCTCAGTTGTGAAGTTCTGATGCCTTCCTTGCCTTCATCTATATTAAGGTAAGAGAACTATGGAGTGAAGTGAACTAGTTAAGTTAGAAAGAAGGTAACTTTCTGCTACTGCAGATAAGTAGTTCTTTATCTAGGTTGTTTTCGGCAATATAGATCATGGCAACATCCCTCCTAATGGTCAAGAGAGTTACAGAGGGTAATAAGACAAGGGTATATAACTAACTATACCTAACCAGTATATACTTTTATACACAGATTTAAAAAAAAGCCTGCACAAAAAGTAAGCAGTGCAAAGTAAAAGTAAAACACAAATAAACTACTTCAGAAATAAAGTGTGGTAAAATAATTTTCCCCTTTAATATATATTTTTTTTTTAAACAGCATTTCCACCCACAACAGGCCAAACCCTCACCCTATACAAATTGACCCATTCCCAACCAATGTCCAAGCAGAGATCTAAGTGAAAACATCCAGTCCCAACTTCCTTTCTACCCCCTCCACCCAGAAGTCCCTCCCACCAAACAATTAAAAAAGGTTTTAGAAGAGGGCATTGTCCATACAGGTCTGGACCTGGTCCAGGTACAGCTCTATGCTCCTTAGCCGCCTTTCAATGCAGTTGAGCTGCTTCAGGACGCAAAGCTTAAACTGCTTGTCCAAGCAGGAGAGGGTGGCAGCCGTGACAGGGCCCCTGATAGCTGGTATTAGCAGTCATGTAATGGCCGGGAGTCTGGGGCCGGCTTGCTGAACTAGTGCCCTGGTTAGAGGCTGATACGTCCACCTCTTTATCCTCCAGGGCATCAGCTGCCAGTATTCAGATTGGATGGACTTCAGCCTCTGAGGCTGCAGCCGGGATGCTATCTCTTGCCTGGTGGGTGACCAGCAGAAGTAGCTATATTGAGAAAAACAAAAAGCAAAAAGCAAATTGTAAGCAATGCTCTGTGCAAACATGTGTTTAAAATTAAGTAGAGGGTGTCACAGTAGCAGTGCAATGCTGTTCCCCTAGGGCCATTGGAATTTGATGTGATTATGATTAGGAGAGTCAAAGGGCCAATTGTATTTTTTACTCACACATGCCTCACGCAAAAAGTACTAACTCTCTGTCAGAGAAGAATTAATGCAAAATAACAACAGATTAAACAAACAGTGATTAGATCTTTTTCTTTTACAGTCTTTTCTAGTAAATAAACAAACACTTTTAGTGGAAAAATAAAAATGCATTACCTCTTATTAATGAGTAAGGCATTATGTACTATGGAGTACAAGTTGTTATGCTAAATTAATGGAGGCATGCTAGCCAGTGTTTCAGGTACTTTGCTACTGTCTGCAGCTGGGACAGTTGTAGTTGACAATTGTCTATTTTTTATTCCAATGGCCCTGCTCTTTCACTTTCTACCCTGACCCCAAAGAAGTAGATGAATAATAAATAAGATACTACATCACACACGTCATGAATAAAATGTGGATATTAATATCCTGTTTGCAAAAGGTAGATGTGGGGAAAATGATGCATTGCACTACAGGGAAAGGAACGGGCTGTATAGATTGTATTTGGCATGTTCGTCACAGAGTATCCCTTATGCCAAACTTGAAAGAAGTCAGGCATTTCGTCCATCTTTACTCAATGGCCTCACCCACCACCACAAAATATTTCCAACAAATTCTTTCACTGGGCAGTAAGGAGAGGAAACTTGACTTACTCTACTGCAGGGTAAGGTAGAGGGATTAGGTGAGTAGGTAGAGCTTTTGCTATAGAATAGAGGGGTGTCACTGATCATTGATTCATCATGTGCCTAAGCTTTGGCTTATTAAGTCACTGTAATAGATGAATGTCTAAAAGGAAAAATCTGAACAGGCATAAACTAAGTCTGTTATGGGAAACCATTAAATATATTTTGGAATCACTTCACATGGCCATAAAAATGTGGCACATGCCAAGCATGGATTTTTCAATTTTTTGGTAGGCTGGGATGGAAGAACTTAAGAAAGAATAAAAGAGTGAAGTACTAAGAGGTGCCTGAGTGGGCGAAGTGATATATACCTTGTGTGTTCAGTTTGTAATGCATTGAAAACTTTGTAAGTGCAGCATTAACTGAAGCAGACGCACATTGCACAGCCAACACTGCAGTCATGAATTAAACCATATTGCACTTCGGACATGGGCGGTGAAATGCCATGGGCAGGGGGGTGATGAATGCAGATGGGTGGGATACATATCTGCCTCGCTTAGCACATAGAGTGAGTCAAGGAATTAGAGCAAAAATTAAAATGCCGCCCAATTTGAACCATAGGTTTGATAACCATAAAATAATGTAAGCAAAGTAGGTGAGAAGCATGGCCCTCTCCAGGAGAGCTTCCTTGTTTATTCATCCAAGCAATTATTCGATCATCCTTTCATTCTTTCTACTATATTCACCCATCGCCACCATGATTTAAGATTTACTTTCTCTCATCTAGTCTTTCACAAAAATTTCCATCCATTATCTATTAATTCAGTATCCACCCTTTCGTTCAATCATCCTTTCACCCCTCCATCCATTTACTCACCCATGCATCCTTTCAGCCACCCAAGCATCCTTTCCTTTCACTCATATACCATTTCACTCATCCTTTCTTTTAACCCTCTGTTCTTTCCCGTTTGTATCATGCCATCATTTGTAGCGTTCATTATGTGAGCTTTTGCTGAGTTACAGATAGAAGAAGCCATAACCCAACCACCGCTGTAGCTGGTAAAGCTGGGGGTTCATGATCACAAGTCACGAAGATGCCCTTGTAGCTAACTAGTGACTATAATAGTAATTGAAAAATACGCAAGCAATGTGACTTACTACGGACTGTCCCTGCCACCGCCTCTCTCCCTTTAGTCAAATCTCCTTCTCCTCCTGCAGCGGCTCTTGAGCAGGCGACATGCTGTGTGGCTAGAAAAGATGCCAGATACACCTCACCTTAGTTTTCTTAATCAAAAAAATACAACCACAATACATCACTGCAGTACGGTTAGCACTGTAGTATCTTCTATCAAAAATATCACTCTGAGCTTTTTGTTGGTTCACATTGTTAGAAAAGCCAGGTAGTCAAACCAACCAAAAACTTTACGTAATGGAGGTGCAGAGCTATAGTTTATGATGGTTGATGACTCTGAGCCATTGAAGCACAGTGAAGGGGTGGAATAATAATGTTCAATGTAAGACATATGGTGTTGGTTGGCAAATGCGATGGAAACTCACACTTTCTAGCCATGCTGCACTGTCATGGGAACTACTGGTATACTGTATAAATGAATTACACAGCACAGCATTGGGGGTGGAGGATGGTCCCTAAACTTGGCCACTCTCTTGTTAACTGTTAGAGTATGAGCAAGAAAAATAAAGCCTTCTCAACAAACATACATGGTGAATATTATTTATAATGCAAGCTTGCTTGGGCCTGCAATCTTCACAGTAGAGTACCAAAAATATGTTCTTAGTCTTACAGTACCACAAGATGTACAGGGGAGTGATAACCAACAAAGCAGAGGAAAACTACAGACTAGTACAAACCGGAAAAAGCCAGCTACCAAAATAAACTCATGAAATAAGGAAAAAAAGATAATGCAGTGATAACAGGAGTTTAACAAAAATTGGATAGGGGAGTTGGAAAAAAAAGAGACAGTATAAAAAAAATAAACAAGGCAAAAATTAAATGTAGTATATGATGGTGGGCAGAGGTCAAAGTTAGGAAAATCATAATAATAATAAATAATAGGACTTACTGGGCTGACTCGAGTTAATTGCCACAAAATTATTATGACAGGCAAATACAGTAACAATGTACTTATCTAAATCAGATATCGACTATGAGTTAGCCATACTAATCCTAAAATCCCTATTCCAAATTTACTTAACAAAAAATACATTTAGAACTAATGAACGATCTTTAATTTTATTCTCATTTCTCAACCCGCTTGATGGACCTTCTCAGTCTCCTCTTTTTGCAATCCATAGATGCATACTAGTACTACACATCACTGTGAAATTGCTTGCGACAGTACAAGCTACATGAAGAAAGTCAGAGAACCCTAACTCATTGATATCACTAACTCACTATGGTGGCAGGAGGACAGAGTAGTCTGCAATGGCTTCTTAAATAATCATCCAAAGCGAACGCCAACGAGTACGAGTAGGTAGTACCAGGCACCTTCCTAGCTCAACCTGGGTCACATAACAATATTCTTAATGTAAACTAAATGTAACTTACCTCTGAGTGTGAGCAAAATGCTATTCAGTATTTCTTTTGAGCATTTTAGAACACAAATGCAACAAATAATTAATACTCACCGGGTTCTGCAATCTTGATACCTAGCAGGTCAAGCAGGTCTTGTTCCCGGTCTAGGATATCCCCCCAGCAGTGCGTCAGCTGCTGGGTGGTGCCCTGGACTTGGCTAGTGTGACACACTCACTGCACACCCTCCCCCAATGCAGTTAATGCCCCCAGAGGGTGTACCCACTGCCAGGCCTGCCACCTGCTGCCAGCATGGAGGCGAAGTGGTGCTGCCTGATAAAAAAAAACCAGCGCTGCCACCACCACCTCACAAAAGCACCGCCATCCGCAAGGTAAGCAACTGCTGCTGGCTGTTCGAGGGGCCTGGCACTGCTGCCCCCCTGATCGCCCAACTCTGCCATGGCGCTGGGTAGGGTAAAGAAAAGAAATAGCAAATTGAAAGAAAGAAGTAAGAAATAAGGAGGTAAAGGTAAAAATTAAAAAATATGAAAAATGTAAAGTAAACGGACACAAAAACACACACTAATACAATAAATGAAAATGAGGGTTAGATTAAGTTGGAGGGTAGAGGATTGAAAAGATTAAGAAGGGATTCAAAATCAAGCTCAGCACCATGAACAGAGTAAGAAAACAAAGGTTAAAGTATAGTTATAATTTGGTGAATTTGTCAGTGTCAACATTAACATTTTGTACTAAAAAAAATAGAAATTCACCAGATATAGTTAGCAGCACTAACTATAACTTGCGCCCCAGCCATACGCTGATTTTGACCTCACATATGACATCACTCATAACATGTTCTATGACAAATCTTCACAAAACTTTCCGAAAAAAGTCTATTCCACCTCAGCTTCTTCATGGTACGTTTCGGGGTGATCTGTCAAGCACTAATCGAGAAAAAGAGTGAAAACTGAACAGCGATAAAGCAAAAACAGATGAATAGAATTACATCAAATATGGCAGAAAGCTAGATCTAAATCAAGAAAGTGTGCTTGTTGTAATTTGTTGTAAATTTGTTGAGAAATTAATGCTCTAAATTGGTATATCTGCAATCCGCAAGCTCAAGCATGGATTGTGATTAGCTGGCAGCAGGCTGAAGGAAAAGATGTGGTTGCCATCTTAGGACTCGGGCATTAGAAGACTGAGCATGACAGATGGGGTTGAGTGCCCCCCGGGGTGGTGGGTATAAGGCCCAGCCATTGGCCAGACCTTGTAGCCAACACACATGCTGTGCACACGGATGGACATCTTACCTTATGTTAACAAAACCATAGACATTCACAGAAAAAAACAAATGTTAAAGTGACATTATCGTTAGCAATTGTAATAATATCTTAGTTTACATAAAAAAAAACAAAAGTCCAAAAGTAACTCTTTGACTGGGACCAACCTGGCCTTCATATCCAATCTGCGCTCCATAGCGGTCAGCCTTACACTTTACCTTTTCCTAGTCTAGCACAACCAGTTACTATCAATTGGATCTTTGCACCTTTTATATCAAACTTTGAAAATTCATATCTTTGGTTTCCTTTTTTGAGCGTTTGTTGTTTTGGTGTCATTTTGTTCATTACATTATTCTCTATTTTTAGAAATTGGAGTAGGATTTTTGTTGTGCTGTTTTTACAAAGTTTTAACTGTAAAACTTTTAGTAGTTATAAATTACTAAACCTTTTACTCTACCCAACATAGTAAGTGACATTATTACTGGTGGTAGACTAACATTCACCCCTAATCATACCTGGCTGATGTGCCACATATAGCTTGATGACCTGGCCTGGCAGTTTGGGCTGGACAGTTCCCATTGGAGCAGGGTCAAGACTTATTTGCATATGGCTGAATCCAAACTTATATGCTATGGTGTGCAAAATACCAGTGGAGTGGGGTGAGGCCCCGAGTAATTGCTGGGACCTGATAATAATTCAAGCATTCCATTAATCACTTTTTTGTATGCTTTAGTGTGTCAAACTGAAATTAAGCATTGTAAGTTTTTATAATGTAAGCCAGTGCTTCCCTATGGGAGAGCCAGACTTGCCACAGTGAAGACCGACTTTGAAGGTTTTTGCACTGCAAGGACATCCAATACATTAAATATATATGCCCTACTTGCAAATAGTATACCATCCACCATGCCCTTATTGGGTATAAAAATTAGGCCTGGGTGGTGATCCACACCGTTTGTGGAGTTTGCGGAGTTTTCCGCACTCCATGCTGCGTGGAGCTCACGCTCACCAATGTCAAGTTCGCAAGAGAGAGAAAGGAAAATCCACTTCCCGGTGAGATTTCTCAACGCGGAGGTCAAATTTCTCAATGTGGGCTGTCGCGGATGGTCGATACCACTCGCGTTGAGAAACCTTCTGTTTGCATTGAGAAAGCTGCCGTTCGGATAGAAAATCTACTCAAGCGGTAAAAAAATAAGCAGCACCCTCTTGCTCTGCGCATGGTGCCACTCACGCTGATTTTACAGCATGGGACAAACACCCGGCGCTGAAAATCAAAGCGAACGGCATGACGAAACGCACTCTGCTGCTTGTGGAACTCTGTGTACCATTGCAGAGTTTGTTGGTTACTTCACGGGGTTCAGCATAGCGGAACTCCACAAACTCTGCCCAGGCCTTAATAAAAATGAAGGTTTAGGCCTCTGAAAATGGTTATTTTTAAAGGTCGAATTCGTAGTTTAAAACTGTACACCGAGGCTGCAGTGGCAGATTTGGGTGCCACAATGAGTACCTCAGCCTGCTGGCAGTATTTAATCTACAGCCCCTCGGTGCATATAGTACCATATACTATGGGCATATATGTGAATAGTATAACAAACACTACTAGAGGTAGTTACAGGGTGGCTGACCTAATACGTTTTTATAAGAGCTTGCCCTGGTTAGCAGGGATAATATACACAGAGTCCTATGGCCAACAAAATCATGTTCAGTGAAAGAAAGCAAAAATCTTGGGGAATACCACACAAAAGATTATTGTTTCCAACATGTGTGTCGTCCAGCAGAAGGCATGGACAACTATACATACTCATGGGAGTTCTCATCGCCAAAGCAGAAAAACCTGAAAAGACCATTCGCGATGGCACTATCAGTCCCAGGGCGATGTTCCATCGTAAAGTTCATATCCTGCAGAGCCTCCTCAACAGTTTTGAATTCTCACTTTGCATTTGCATGTACCATATGAGGGGTCTGTGGCCTGTCTAAACCAGGAAGTGAGTCCCACACAAATACGATCTAAACTTCTTAGTGTCCAGACCATGGCAAGTGCTTCCCTCTCAATTGCACTCCACCTCTGTTATCTGAGAAATAGCCTCCTGCTGATGAAGGCTACAGGTTGGTCCAAGCCTTCAGCCCTTAGTTGTGATAAGACTGCCCCAATTCCATACTCAGAAGCATTTGCCTGTAGTAGGAACTCTTCAGAGAAGCCAGGGGCCTTGAGCACTGGTGTGGTGCACATAGCTTCTTTCAGTGTGTCAAAAGATTTCTGGTACACTTCTGTTCACATTCACCTTTTTGGGCCGTTCCTTGAAAGTGAGCTGCATTAAGGGGACAACAATGGTGTCATACCTGTTAATGAATCTCCTGTAGTACTCGATGATGCCCATAAATGCTCTCACCTGGGTCTTGGGAGTATCTCAAGCCATGATGGTCTGTATCTTGGGCTGAAGAGGCTGAGCCTTGTCTCCACTGACTTGGTGGCCCAAGTACACCACAGATCCCTGCCCTATCTGGCCCTTACTGGCCTTCATAGTTAGGTCTGCCTGACACAGGGTCTGAAGCAATTTGTGGAGGTGATGCAGGTAATCCTGAAACTGCAATGTCACCCAAGTAGGTGGCACTGATGTTTTCTAGACCAGTCATGACCTAGTTAACAAACCTCTGGAATTTGGCAGGGGATTTCATTAATCCAAAGAGCACCACTCTGAACTGAAAGTGGCCCACTCAAGTAGAGAATGCCGACCTCTCCTGGGACACCTCAATTAGGGAAATCTGCCAATACCTTGACATCAAGCCAAAGCACTCAGGAACTTTGCAGCCTGCATCCAATTGGCTCATCAGCATTAGGGATAGAGTAAGATAGAGTGAGCTTCAGTCTTGATGACTGAATTGAGACCTCTGTAGTCCACACAGTACTGATGTGGTGCCTGGAGGGGCAGCCTTGGGTACCTGTACCACTAGACTGGACCCTGGAATACAGGAGGGCTCAATTACCCCCAAAGTAAACATCTTGGATACCTGATCATTGATACAGGTTTTTAGACAGACTGTAGATTTTATTTTTGACAAGCATGCTATCCCTATGTCTATGTCAAGGGTACACAAATGAGCGAGCAATGGAGTAAGTGAGAATACAGAGGCAAACTACCACAAAAAGTGGTGTCAGCCCCTCTGTTTCTCTAGGGTCAGAGTAGGGGAGAGGACAACTCCTTCAACTGACCTATATTGCTCCTTGGAAAGTAGGTCTGGGAGGGTTTCCCACTTCTCCTCATCATCTGTCACCAGAAGCATAGTGACTTTTGACCTCTCAAAGTAGGGCTTGAGATGGCTCTCCTGCAGGACCCATAATGGCTTGATAGAGGTCTTGAAGTCTGCCAGGTAGGTGACCTCCCCTTTCTGCTCCATTACCTCATAGGGACTGATCCATTCTTCCTTCAAAGCACTGTGCACTGCAGGCTCCATCACCCACACCATTTTATCAGGTTGAAACTACAAAAGAGGGGCCTTCTGGTCATACCTAAATTTCATGAACCACAGGAGCAGCCTATAAACCTAGAAAGGACCTATGTATGAAATATGTAAATATGACAATGTACCATGAGGTATCATTTAGACTGATATTTCATAATGCTTATTATAACAATCAATGTATTGTACAATGTCAACAAGATCAAAAAGTTAAAGAGAAAAAAGAGATAAGGGATATGACCAAAAGAGGAAACTTATATCAAAGAATTATTGAAATCAATTGTACTTAGATGCAGCACATCAATCCAAAGAAATAAGTGCTCAGTGCAATGTGAACATACGGTGCTCCCAAATATGTGCAACGGTGCAAACAATAGAGGTGATCACAATTAAAATCAAGGGAACGGCGGAAAGATGCAAATAACAAGCAGAAAATCATATCATCAACAAACCAGAGTGCCCTGGCCTTTCCAGACTATAGGGGGTCATTAAACGAAAGTCTCTCTCAACCGCAAGAATGTCAATGTTGTTTCATCATTTTTTTTATTGAAGGGTAATTATCAGGACCTAGACAATTATATCTGAGCATAATCAATCCACAGTGCTTCATAAAACGAGAACATAATTAAGACCAATATTTACATCACTCAATCAACCACATTGGAAACAAATGTCATATCCAAGATTCCTGAAACCACCCCTCAAATACCTACAATAGAAAACAAAAAAAGAATAGTTCATGCAAGTACGTATATAGCTGCACAAAAGGTGAGTAAAATGAAATTGTGGAAAAAAGACTGGATAAATCATGTATAGTAGTAGGGAGGACCAAGTCAATCCTGTAAAAACATGCATACATCTGGAGGCTTCCTTCACATATGTAAAATATTGATGGGTGCCCAGGGGTGCACAATCCCAGGTGCAGGATGGAGGATGGTATTTCAAGCCCAAGAGCAACAATCATAATGTGCTTGATTTTGGAAGAGAAGATGCAAAAACCGAGCAAACGCTCCAATTGTATGCTAGGTAGGGATCCAAGTAAATTGGGAAGGGCCGGAAGAAACACTTCCCCAGAAAAACTGACCAATTGCTATAAGTAGAGTGAGAGTGGTGCAAATGGTTGCCAATAAAGTTACAAACCAATTGATCACAATGGGGCACAGATTTAGTAGTTTCTCATACAGCGCAGTGCAGCAGCCACAAATGCTTCACTGTGAGAAGAAGAGAGCAGGAGAGTGCCATATTTAAAGAAATATGGCGCTCTCCTCCCCTTTGCATAGTGCCGGCACAGAAATATGCTGCTGTGCGCCACAGACACACCTTTGCACTATAGTACAAGTGTGTCTCCATGAGTCTAGCATAAGTGTTGTACTTGAAGGGAACCCTTCCAGTTTAAATTACTATGCTTAGACTAACTTGAAACATTTTCCCACTTTGTATGTGTGCTGTACAGTGCAGCACACATACAAAGTTGGAAAAGAAAGGAGAAATGAAAGCATTTCTCACTCATAGTGCCTATTTGAAATGGGCCTATTTTCTAACGCAAAATCGCTGTCTACCTTTTTAAGTAAATAGGGGCTTATTTACAAGGCCCTTGCGCCACTTTTGCGTCATTTTTAACATGGGAAAAGTGACGCAAAAGTGGCGCAAGGGGCTTGTAAATCTGCCCCATAGAGTTTAGCATCAGAAACTTTGGGTGGTTGCAAGGGGACACCAATGCACTAAATATGGTACGCCCCCTTGGCGCTAGGTAATGCAAAGCAGCGCTATGCACTGTGTTGCGATACTTTCGAGTGGTTTCCAGCACTAAACTAATTTAACGCTACAAAGTAAATTAGTTAAAAATGCATTTAGTGTTGTTTTGCGTCACGTTTGTGAGTAAATAGACTCCTGGTTGTCTGCCCACATTTGGCCAGGGGCTCGCATTCCCCAAAATACGGCAAAACTAGGTACCACATGTAGATAGAAGCACTCAACCAATCAGGACATGACTGCACACCACATGTAGTGATCACACACTCCTCATGCTGGATATCTGGACCCATACACACTGGCCCACACTAGCTCTTCCTGAGGTAGAGCGCCATCTGTGTCCTTATCAGATTCCCAAATGTTTTCATTTATGACTGAGGTCCTTTTATGGAACGTAGAAAATTGCTTTATTGTACCTCATGAACTGTACATAACAGCAGCAAAAACTTTGTACTCCAAGAGACTTTGAGCAGATGCACTCTGTCGAGGCACTCCCGGTCACAGCATTTAATTAAAATAATTTGTTCCTGTTTTGCCAAATGCCTCTTGAATTTTCATTTATTTAAGGTAAGCTCATATCCAAGCAACAAATGACGTTGAATGAATTACGGTTTTTAAACTGTTGTATTGTGTGGGTTATGCACCTGTGTTTAAATTCCTTTGTGTTCATAGCTTGACAAAATACAAATCAATTTTGACATTGGAAATTACCAATCACAGTTGGTAGGCCTCAAGGTCTAGTAATAGTAGGATCATCTATGTGAGTTTTTGGTCCAAAGTCGAAGCATGGACCAGATGGTCTCACAGATTCCAACCTCTTTTGTATAATAACAATATCTCTTTTTATCCTCTTTGATCATGTTGGCATTGTACAATACACTGAATGTTATTGTAAGATTTATAAAATATGAGTCTAAATGATACCTGATGGGACATTGTCGTAATAATACTTTTGGTCGTACCAGCATTTCATTACCTCCTGGCAGGCCTCTAGTTTCCCAGTGACCTCTTTCCATAAGTGCTTCACCTGAGATCTAAGGACTAGCATGTAACTTGCTACATTCTGGGTGGCCTCTGGGGAGCTTCCTCTTACTCCTCCTTAACAAAACTGAGAGGTCCATACACAGGATGATCAAAGAGTAGCTCTAAGGATCTGAGCCCCACTCCCTTCTGAAGCACTCCCCTATATACAAACAGCAGGCATTGTAAGAGGACGTCCCACTTATACCTTGAGGCCTCTGATAGGCCTATAATCATGCCTTTCAAGATCTTATTGAATCTGTCAACAGGTAATTGGTCTGGGGATGGTATGATGTGAAGTCTTGTTGATTATCCTACACTTGTCCCACATGGACTTCATGTATGAAGATGTGAAGTTGGTGCTACTGTCAGACACAATATCCTTGGGGAAACTCAGATGAGTGAATATCCCCATCAGTGGCGTGGCCACCAAGGACACAGTCACTGACTTCAGGGTAGGGATGTGTGAAAACTTTCTCTCTGCTGGCAGAGTTCGTTGAGTTTTTCCCAATCCGCACTCCACGCAGAGTGGGGAGTTCTGAAAAGCTTCGCGACGTGAAGCAGAACAGAGTTTTTTCTCTCAAACGGCTTACCCACAGTAAGTTGGCGAGTGCTTGTGAGAAAAAATGACGCACTAGACCTTCTTCCGGTGAGATTTCTCATCACGGGCAGTCGCAGCAGGTCGCGACCGCTCGTGTTGTGAAATCTGCTATTCGCGTTGAGGAAGCTGCTGCTGCTCAAGTAGAATGTCTACTCGAGCGGCAGAAAGTAGCAGTGCCCTCTGGCGCGATGTGTAGTGACGTTCGAGCTGCTTTTACTGCACGGGACAAAATCCCGGCACTAAAAATCACTACGAGCAGTGCAACTTAACAGGCTCTGCCACTTGCAGAACTCCGTGGAGCGTGGCCGAGTTTTTCTGGCACTTAACGGAGTTCCGCAGAGTAAAACTCCGTAAACTCCACCCAGGCATACTTTAGGGTATGGCCTCAGGGTACCGCATGGTATGGTCCACCAAGACCATGATTAACCTGTTCCCTAAGGCTGGCTTGGGGTCTGGGGGCCCAAAGTAGCGATGCCCATCTTTTTAAATGGTGTTCCCACCACACTGAATGGAAGCAGGGGATTCTTATGCTCTACACCTGCCTTGCCACTGGCCGTGCAGGTTACACAAGGATCAGCAGAATGCATCTGAATGCATACTCATTAAGGGCCAATCAAATTGGGTAACTAGTCAGTCAAAGGTTTTGGCCTGCCTCAGATGTTCAACTGGGGAGTGTCATGGGCCAGCTCCAGTAGGAAGGTTTTGTAGCACTGGGAGACTATCAACACACATTGACGCAGGTGTGGGTACCTAAGGCTCACTATACAGGAGACAATTCTCCCAAATAATGAGATGATCACGAGAGGTGTCGCCAGCTGCCTGGCTCCGACCTGCAACTCAAGAGTGAGTAACTCCTTGTGTGCCTTGCTGAATTCTGTCTGGGAGGGTCCTCCTTTAACATGCCACCTGGCTAGCTCATGCAGGTCTCCCAGAGCAGCAATGTCTTCCCCTGTAGGTTCTAGAGCATCGCCCTCAGGATCAGCCTCCTTCAGGAGCACTGGAGGTTCCCAGGAGGATTTCCAGTGCCTCTAGCCCATCCTCTTCCTGGCAGGAACCTGGGCCACAGTTTTATGCTCCAGGTCCTTCTGACTTCACTGATAGACTGCCATGGACCCTGTGGTCAGGCACATCCACTTATGCAATCCCAGCATCTCCACATGGGTCCTGCGTTCAACCTCCTTCCAGAAGGTGTGCTCTAGGTAATTTCCTAACAGTGAGTCAGCAGGCATGGCTAGACTTACAGCTACCTTATAGGGAACCAGAGAAACAAGTTAGTGACCCTCCCCATTGATGACAAGCCACTGCCTGTAGTTCTTAGTGTTATCAGGCATTTTAGCTTTTGGCACCATTTCCTTGTCACCCAGGGATACTCGGGTAACCTCTGCACTCATCCAAAACTAACTGGGATCACCTCCTCCCCCAACTCTACATTCCTAATAGCCATGGAAGTCCAACCAGTGGGGAACAGATGACATCCTTCTTCCTATGCCCGAATTGGTAACACTCATAGAACTTGGTCTCATCAAAGCCCCATGGGTTTCTTCCCATTAAACTCTAACTTCTTATGGTCAGGATTAGACTGGGACTCCTTCCCCGTAAAACTCTTTTGGGGGCCTTTAAAGTACTCCATTTGGATTTGTTTGTCCACCCCTCCTTCTGTTCCAGCCTGTGGGTCAGGGGCAATCCTTTGCCCACCCTCTAAACCACTTCTGGTCAGCTCCCCACTAGGGTTGGAGCCAGTCTGACTAGAAAGACAAAATTGAGGTAGGCATAGAATCCTATGGCAAACAAAAATAGGTTCAGTAAGAAAAGACACAAATCTGGGGGAATACCATGCAAAATATGGTAATTTCCAACAAAACACATTCAAATAGCCTGTAAAGGCTGCTAATATTGATACAATGGCTGTCAACAAACTGGAAATTCTGCAGAAATGCTAGTATGCAATGCACAGTACCAAATGCATTGATACACGTCCCATATCATTTTAAGTTCTTCAAATGTATTCTCTGGTTGCCCCATTCAAAGCACTCCTTCCCAAGGCAAATAGCATGGTACAACGCTTAGTAATGTCCAATAGCTTCAGAGAACAGGGTGTGATCTTCAGCCAAACCATGCATGCAGAGGGTCTGCCCCTAAAGCTTGCACAACATGGCTGTTAGAATTATACAGCTGCCTTTGGATCCAGGTGAAGCCAAAATCTCGCTAGCAAAGCCAGCAGCTATGCTCAGCACTGGTGGTGAGTGTGGAGTGCCCTTTGCTCACACTCTGAAGTCAGCACACTCCACTCAGTCCCCATGCCTTTCACCCATAACTTCTTTATTCAAAAAAGAGCTCCTCAGTCTTGGTGGAGTCCCCGCAGTCATGGGGGAGTCTCCACACTCGAGGTGTAATCTCTGCAATGAGAATTCTCATTGAGGAGAATTCGACCCAAGTGCAGAAACCCCAACAACTGTGGGGCCTACAACACGAGTGTGGACGCCCTATTTGATTCAAGCCCATATACGTTGGTCAGCTCTTTTTTCAGCCCCACTGTATCCAATGTCCACTATGCATTCCTGGTGTTTAATGGTTGCAGGATGTGTGCAGGATAAAGCCATCCACACATCCTGCTCTTCTGTCACTAGAACCACCCTTCTCACCCTTATGTTTGTGCAGGCAAATGAGGATGGAAGCTGAAAGCTATCTTGACCTCTCAATGGGCCAAGTCCATGAGACTTCAAGTACCGCACTGGTCCACATCCAGCATTTATTTCACTATTACGTGTGATGCAGAATTAACCATTCTGCCTTACATAAATAACTCAGTATGGAGACCCTGTGCTCTGTAATTGTACACCTTGTACCATCTAGACAAGTCATGTTACAATGTCCAAATGCTACAGAGCACAATGGTTGACCTTCATGGAAGCCACATGCTCAGTAATTTGGCATCAAGCCCCACTACAAACACCTGGCAGCCATCGTCAATGGACATTTTGCAGACAGCATTGTACTCATCTGATATGATATCTGTTAGAAACTGAGGTCTCTAGTTGCCAAGGTTTTGTACCTTTGTCCAAGTAAGGACCCTTCTTCCTAGTCAGGGTAAGGGAGATACACTTCTAAAATAACCCCTGCTCACCCACTTGGTAGCTTGGCACGAGCAGACAGGCTTATCTCAGGCACTTGTTCATGCATACAGTAACACAGTGAAAACACTACAAATGGACACAACATAAGTTCAGAAAAATAAGTCATCTTTATCTGAACCAAAACAAGACCCAAACGACAAAAATCCACAATACAGTACTATAAATATGATTCTTAAACAGTAGAAACACTTTTTATCCAGGAAAATGTTGGATGAAACACTTTTACACAAAGTACCTTGGATGCGTCAAAAAATGCAAGCAAAAAGGGTTGCAGGGAAGGTGATGCGTCGGTTTCTTACAATCAGGGAAGGTGATGCGTCGGTTCCTTGCTCCGGGGGAGGTGATGCATCGGTTCCTTACTGCTGCGCAGGGGAGGTGATGCGTCGGCTCCTTACCGGAGAGGAGGTGATGCGTTGGTTTCTTACTGCGTGGGGAGGTGATGTGTCGGTTTATTACTGCATCTCCCAATGATGCGACAGACTTGACGCTTCGATGCGATTTGCGACAATCTGGTGCCATGTGATACGTGAAGACCAGGGATGCGCTGCGATGATTTCAGCCACGTCCCCTCGATGCTTCGGTTCTTCCATAACAGGGCCTGCATCAGAATCGGTGCCGTGATCTCGGACGTCGGAGATCATTGCACAAGATTCATCGCACAACAGACACTTCAGCCGCAAGCAGGTGCTGCATCGATTCTTTGGCAGTGGCGATGCGATGCATTGGAAACAGGCGATGCGTCGATTTTCACTGTTCTTACACTTTCCAGTCCCAAAACAACCTCCAGAGGCCCAGAACACTGGCAGGCACCCCTCAGCAGGTCAGAACTCCCAGCAAGAGATTTCAGGGGGGACTGGGGGTGTAGTCTTTGTGTCCCTGAGACTTCAGGACAGGAGGCAAGCTCTATTTCAAGCCCTTGGAGATCTTCCTCAAGCAGAGGACACAGCACACAGCAAAGCCCTTCTCTTTTCCTTGGCAGAAAGTAGCCACTATAGGCCAACCCCAGACAGCAAACAGCACAGCGGCAGTATTCCTCCTCAGTTTCTCCAGCTCTTCTCCTTGGCAAAGGTTCCTCTTGATTCCCAGAAGTATTCTTTGAAGTCTTTTCTATCCCTGAGACTTCCAACAGGAGGCAAGCACTACTTCAGGCCTTTGGAGAAACCTCTAACAGCAGGATGATGAAAGCACAGTCCAGTCCTTTCCCTGACCAAGACAGAAGCAACCACTGCAGGCCAACCCCAACAGCACACAGCACAGGGGCAGAACTCCTCCTCCAGCTTTCCCGGTTCTTCTTCCTGGCAGGTTCCTTAGGTCTGTGCCCCACTTTTTATAGCACAAACTCCTTTGTTCTCTGGTGGCAGAGAAGCTCTTTGCCCAGCCTAAACCAGTTCTGTCCTCTCTGGTGCAGCTTCCTGGCAGGAGATGGAGACAGCATTGTATAAGGCAGACAGGGCCTATTCAGGTGCAAGGGAAATCTCCTCCCACCACTCTAAATGCAGACCGGGCCTATTCAGAAGCTTGCGAGAACTCCTCCCCCTACTCTGAATGCAGCCCAGGTCTATTCAGCCCAGCCCTGACTCATTCAGGAAAGGCAGGACACACATCAACCCCCCGGTGGCTGTCTGAGAGAATGCACATCCCCAGCCCCTGTCACTCCGAAGCCAGACAGTCAATACACAACCACCAGAGGCACACAGGATGGCTAAGCAAGAAAATACCCACTTTCTAAAAGTGATATTTTCAAACACACAATACAAAAATCATCTTTACTAAAAGATGCATTTTTATATTCTGAGTTCAGGCATACTAAACTCCTTCTTTCTATCTTGTCCCAATATGAAGTTATCTTTATAAGATGTCATAAATAAACTCCCATTCTATCCTATCGAACAGATAGCCTTTCAATAGTGAAAAATGAAATTGGCAGTATTTCACTATCAGGACATGTCACACACCAGGACATGTCCTACCTTTCACATACACTGCACCCTGACCACAGGGGTGCCTTGGGCCTACCTTAGGGGTGCACTTGCCAGGTCGACATGGCAGTACCAAACTGCGCAAAGACACTGCAGTGGCAGGTCTGAGTTACATTTATAGGCTGCTTATGTGGGTGGCACAACAAGTGCTGCAGGCCCACTAGCAGCATTTGATTTATAGGCCCTGGGCACACAAAGTGCACTGTACTAGGGACTTACCAGCAAATCAAATATGCCAATCATGGAATCACCAATCCATAAACACAATTTACAGGGATAGCATATGCACTTTAGCACTGATAAGCAGTGGTAAAGTGTCCAGAATCATTAAACCAACACAAACAGGGTCTAAAACAGGAGGACAAAAAGCAAAAAGTCTGGGGATAAACCTGCTGGACAAGCCAGGTCTAACAATATCCCTCTATCAGTACTACCTGTCATTGTCTTCAGTCAACAATTTGTGCATTATTGATTATGAAGAATGTTTTATGGCAACCACGATGCAAAGTACTACCATTGAACTCTGCACATAACTTTCTTCTGGCTTAATCAATATGCTATTAACTTTCCAAAATAAATATTATTCGAACATATTTTGTTTTCAGGTAATTGCCAGTGGATGTTTTAAATAGGGTTGGCCTGTGTTGCATGCAGCAAAAAAAATATGGTTTTAGGGACAGTGCATGTCACAGATCACAGTATATGTTGGTAACAGTAAAAGTTTAAAAGTTTCAGGGTTATATTAGGCTTTCGCATATGGCTTAGGTTATGGAAACAGAATATAGCTACATTACTGTCATCTCTCCCTGCTCTTGAATTTTGTGGAAAACATTAGACCTATTGTTCACCAACTTTGCATGGTTTATAGAGAAATATAGGGGTATATTTATTAACATTTGACACAGCACAGCAAGACAACTTGTTGTGCTGCACTGCATCAAACAGAGAGAGCAGGAATGTGTCATATCTGCTCAGATAAGGCACATTCCTGCTCTCTCTCTGCACTGGCACACTACTGGTTGCCAAGCACCAACACAGGCACCCTTGCACTGTTATATTCCATATAGGTACCATAATTACCCTTCATTACCCTTCACCTATATTCTTCCCTACATTACACTTGTCACGATTTATAGGGACTGACCCTTTACCTAGATATGACACTGCATTCAAAACGCGGGTTTTCCCTAGTTCGAAATCTCATACATTATGCATGAGGATTCTTGGAAGTACAGCAGGACTACCATCTCCTGTATAATATCTATGTACAAAGTTCATGCCCAAAGTCATCTTTAGGCCGACACAGTAATACAGAGAGGTAGGACCCCTGGGTATATATATATTACATCTGGCTAAGATAGACAGAGGAGACCGAGACTTCCCAGCCGACACATTGACCAGAGAAATTATTGCATGCAGATACTCCAGCTCGCAGTGGTCTAACATCCCTCACGGGGTGTCCAACTCAAGACCAGGACGGGGTCCCACAGTCTCTCACTTCAGGTAATGGGGTTGACTAGATCCTAGAGGGATTCTTGGCTTAACACCTACACACATGCTAGGTACATGTAGATACATCTAGTTAGGGAAGCTTCGTAGGAGTACGCATCTTTTTATCATATGTTTTTATACTCTTGTGTATTCATTATTATTGTAAGATGGTAGAGCTATTCCATCCATTCACCTTTATAGTACTGCTAATCATTTATATCTTATACTGTCTAACGGTTGTTGCAGCTCTTCTATTTTACACCAGAATAACAACTGTTCAATAAATGCTTATTGAAAACGCCCAGCCTGTTTGTTCTGTGTATCTCTCTGAGACAGACTAAGTAAGCATGAGTGACTGAGCGAAAAGTAGTATATTGTTTCCACGGTCCTGAGGGATCAGGGTTGTCATGTTCGATGGTTGCCAAGAACTATTCTCTCCTTGGTAAGAGGGTATTCTAGTGGCACTGTGAGCTAGTTGGTACAAAAAGACAGCATATCCGGTGGGGGTGTCCGGAATCAGTCATACACCAATCCTACAGTGTATGTTATCGAAATGCGCAGATCCTGTATACTTTTTATAGGAGCTACACGACATGGCGCCGCCAATGTTGGTTGGCTACTTATTTAACAGTAGAATCTGAGTAGTTCAGTCGTGCTATTCTCAGAGACCCCTACTCACAAATCCCCAGAAACGTCTGGAGAGGGAGGGCACAATCTCCGCCACAGCTGAGCAGGCGAAAAATCCTATTTATTAGCTGTTGGTTAATCAAGCTTGAAGGACACAGTGTTCCTAAAAATTGTGCAAAACACCTTATCTTAGTTCCCTTGAAAAGTTATTTTGTGTTCTAAACACAATGACTAATCAGGTCCTAGACCCACTAGACCTGCAATTACCGCTCTCAGGAGACGAGTAAGACGCAAACACAATACATATTGCGGTAAACATTAGAAACGCAGTCACCCTCAAACTGCTTGCGCATGGTCTAACACCTAGGGGTGGCGTAGTAACTTTCGTGATTGAGGCACACAAAACATATATAACAGAGGTATTTTATTCATGGGTTACATTCCCAGCAGCAAATGCAAGAACAAAACTTTTCATTACTACACAGAAGATGAACCACCAGCGGAATATTGTCCGTATGAGGACATTGAAGTTCCGCTCACGTACCAGGAACATTTCTACTGGTTTAAAGGCGCCCTTCCCCATACAAGAAGTAGAGTAAGACTCAGTTGTCTCGGAAGAGAAGGAGCAACATGGCCAATATTAGCGGCCTACACACCACACCCTGACATCGAAACAATGCCAGGAGGAGACTTACTCATACTTCACAAAGAATTAATAAAAATTGACGCAGTTTGTCATGAGGACACTAACAGTCCAGCCGGCAACAGTTACAACAAACACAACTCCATTTCAAAATACAGCAACTAAAATTACACCACAAACGTTACACTCAGAAATGGGTAAAATGCCCGCAAAACGTGAACATATGCCATTCTGGGTGGCTCAGAAAATAACACAGCTAGAAGCAGTATTTCCAAATACTAGCCCATATGAAAAACACAAAATGCTGAAAATCTGCTTGCCCATGGGTATAACACCACTGATAGAGGATTGTACCTCTTGGGGTACAGTTTTTGCTGCCATATATACCAGAACTCATTGTATCCCGTCATTAGCAGTAACACCAGATGTATTAAGACAAATACACAATGAGTACGGAGCAGAGCCAGCTCTGAACATAGGGATGAAATTACTAGGTAATTATCCCCAGGTATCAGCCATAATATTAGCAAATATTAAAGGGGAGGCAGCATCAGTGGCTATCCGCCAATGCCTAAGGGAGTTCAGTCCTTTACAACAGGAGCACGAACTACCTAAAATAATTGAAACTGCATATGCTGAATTAGGCAGGGACAGCTTGGGTGGAAAAGCATTAAAACCACAGCTGATGGGTAATCCCAAAAAGGAGACCATCAAGCAGACACCTGCTTAATAAAAAAAGAAGTGGGACAATAATAAAAAAACAAAAAGTTAAAGGAAACAGATCTCAATCCAGAGGTAGATCTCCTCCACAGGAGCCCTCCAAAAGAAGGTATAACCTTAGGAATAGGGACAATATTAGGAAACCTGACAGGTATCAGGATACTGATACACGTTCCTCTTGTTCCTTTCATGGTTCAACGAAAAACTCAGAGAGAGAAGGGCGGTCAGACAGACAAGAAGAGCGTACAAAGTCCAGAGACAAGCAACACGCTCAAGGGTATACTTCCAAAATAGAAGACAAACCAAAACAAAAGCCACAGTTCAAAAAGAAGAAGATTGCAGGTCTAAAGATCAGACATGCCCAGAATTCTGAGGACTCGACTATTGAACGGGGAATGGGCTCTGACGATGTGAGACAGTGCGGCAGAATTAACAATAGCTCGCCAGAACCTGATTGAATTTCTGGTGACAGCGGACTTGAATGATTATATCACGGTAGAAACACCTGATACTAGGGTAAGTGTCCCGCACAAGTTATATGAAATAACACTCCAAATAGAGTGGGACAAATGCAGGACAGTTAAAGATCTCTTTTGGGAGAACCTAAAGTTTGGCTATGACATTTTGTTAGCTGAACAAGATTGGCCGCCAGAATTCGTCGTGAACTGCCCTAGAGGAGAAACTGTAATTTTACCAGCATTCTCAGACCATATTCCCAAGCACCTAAAATATATATATGCGCAGGAGTGGGCGGGAGCCCAAGCCCCTGCATTATACAAATACCATGTTGGATGGGATGAGGATTCAACCCACCACATAATTTCATTAAAAAATATGCCAACTGCACAAAGGCAGTATCCAATAAAGCAAGAAGCAAAAAAACAGGTCAGGGAGATCTCGGATCAACTTGAATACCAAGGGGGGATTGAAACTTGCACCTCTCAAATGAATAAGCCTTTGTTTCCCTATCAAAACCGGACAATACATATCGTTTAGTTTTGGATTACAGACATTTAAACACTTGCACTAAGACATTTGCAGTCCAAAATGCACAGTGCTGCATTAATGAATAACATTGTGTGGGAAAAATACAAAACAACGATAGATATCTCAAATGGATTTTTCTGCCAAAATATAGCGCCTGAAAGCAGGTATTTAACCGCATTCTCCATGTTAGGCTCACAGCGACAATTTTGTAGACTCCCCCAAGGGTATAAGAGCAGCCCGGGGTTGTTTTCAGCCAGGGTAACCGAGTTACTTTAAAACCTGGATGAAGAGGCATTGTCCTATTTGGATGACATTTATCTAACAGATGATGAACTGGAGGAACACTTGAACAGGGTGAATACAATAATTTTGGGATTTGGCTCTGAGTGTTACAAATTCAACTTTAAAAAGTCGAAGATAGCACACCTTAATGTCCTTTTTCTAGGATATGAGCTTTCGAGTGAAGGAAAGACCCTGGCAGTGAACTTTTTAGAAAAGTGTGCGCTGCTCCAACCTCCGAAAACATTAAAAAATTTACAATCGATCCTGGGATTCCTGAACTTTGGCAGAACATACATTTTGGATTACGCAGAAAGAGTAAAACCTTTCTACGAATTAATGAAACCTGACTTTTCAGTTAGACAATGGACACAGGAACACACAGATATCCTTTGTTCCCTGCAAGCTGACAAGATAGCTTCAAAACGTTTACAGACACGCGTAAACCTATGCAACCTGGTGATCCGTATAGTTGCGGGTCAATCAGGATACACCTACCTAACATATAATGAAGGTGAAACAGTACCAATAGCGTACAAATCACATTTGTACACAAATGCTGAGATGCACTTTGCATCAACAGAGAAAATTCTAACAGCAGTACAGATTGCTGTAGTAAGAGAAAGAGCACTGGCTCAAGGGAAGCGTATAATTGTCGTTACCCCAGTTCCAGCCCTAGAAGCTGCGACAAAGGCAAGCATTCCCAATGCTAAAGCCTTACATCCAAGATGGTTACAATGGGCTAATTCTCTTACTGCAACAGATGTAGAATAGAGGTACGAACCAAATCTAAAAATACAAGCTTTCCTGCAATACGAACAAGAATATCCTCTACCAAATGAAATAATGCCTCTAGATCAGTATGAATATATAATTTACACTGACGGTTCTGCTCAACCAGCCATAGGGAGTAAGCAGCAATACAGCGCTGCGTGTGCTATCATTAAGGGATGCATGCAGGATGGAAAGTTTTGTCCGAGTTGTACGAAAACGCACGGCACAGTTGGCAGAATTAAAAGCACTATTACTGGCACCAGTAAATACGGATCAAAAATTCCCCACACTAATTGTGTTTGATTCCTTTTACTGTGTGCAGTCATACATTGAATATTTACATAATTGGGGACAGAATGGGTTTAAAGATGCAAAGGGTGGCACAATAAAGCACAAAACGCTATGGGAACAGGTAGTGGAGTTGAAAAACGAACTACCAAGGGCTCACGTGATACATACACTGAGTCATCAACGTGATGGCATTCACGTTGAAGGGAATTCATTGGCTGACGAAGCCGCAAAGGGGGCTGTACACACGGCTTCCGTAGCTGCAATCACTTGTTCAAAAACGAGAATAGACGTTGAGATAATGGTTGCGATTATTGCCACACGCAATAATTCGGCAGTACCAAAAAGATTTCCACTCAAGTACTCCTACAAGTTAGATGCAAACAATGTTCCATTTGCTCAAATTCCTGGAGTGGGGGATAGAGTAATACCGAATATGGATCGTAGGTTAGGATTAATTCTAGCAGCACACGAGGGTATAGGTTCTGTACACGCAGGAGTTACAGCGACTGTTTCTCTACTGAAACAACACTACTGGTGGCCAGGATTATCAAAGCAAACTAAGGACTATGTCTTGAAATGCGACATCTGTCAGCAGATGAAAGGCTCCACCATAACACGTCCAGCGCAGACACGATTACTGATATCAGACGGACCGCTCGCTTGTGTCTATTTGGACCACTGCGGCCCCTTACAATCTGATGGGGCAAGTATATCATGGTTGCAGTGGATTCCTGCTCGAGATTCCTATGGGTGTGGCCCCAGCGCTCGGCTGACGCTCGAACTGTTATAAAAGACGAGCGAGTCTTTATAGGGACATATGCAATTGGCACATTACATTCTGACCGTGGCCCCCGCGTTTAGCTCTAGGGCTTACAAGGAAGCCATGGGAAGTTTGGGTGTAGCATTGTGGTCCTCCTCACCGTACCATCCCGAGGGAAATTCGGTCGTGGAGAGGAAAAACCGTGACTTAAAGCAGTCTTTAACAGCAAGAGTATTAGGCTCGGGTGGAAGTTGGGTAAAACATGTGTATGAAGTTCAAAGGGCGTTGAATAACCAGCAAAGAAGCTCTCTAGGGGGTGTCACTCCTTATGAGGTCCTATTTGGGACGAGAATGTGGGTACCTGATCTTTATTGTGAAGGCACAGTGGCGGATGAAAATATTTTGGGCATCCATAAACGTTTGGCTGTTTTACAGGACCTAAATGAATCCAGGGCACTACAAAGTAACGTCCAGGTGAAAAGGGCCGCCACTGGGGAAGTCAAGTCTGTCACGGCAAGACCTGTCTGGATCCCTAAAGTATGGGACCTGGTCAGAGAAAAAATAGCGGACAAGAAAGAGTTTGGGCAATCATACAGAAAGCCTGTACCTGTCCTGGCAGTTGAATGAACAAGAACAGTACTTCTGCCACCCCTTGCAGGTAAAAAGGAGAAAAGATTTGTCTTAATATACCTAAGCAAACCACACTATGTGGCCGATACTGAATAGTAGGCCAAGTGGACTCTGGAGTAACAGACAACCTCCTCTCGCATCTATACAAGAAGTTCAAACAGAAAGACTCATCACGTTTGAAGAGTCGCCAGCACGGAATGACGGACTATGCAACAATGCGATGGAACTCGTTCTTCTTGAAACTGAAGTTCAAAATCAGAACTCAAATGAAAGACAAATTTCAATTTGACCAAACACAGATATCTACATCAACATGCCTCAACAGGAGCAAGCTACAGTTTCCACAAGACCTGCAGAAATACCGAAAATTGATCGAAGTGCATCTGGCTATTTCATTGACTTTGATACTTTTTCATTGGATCCAAGTGAACCTAAAACAAACCCAGCCCAAAAAACTCGCCAGCTGCAAATTAAAGATTTTCTGTACTTTCTTAAAAAGACTTACCTGGTATCACCTTGGGTGCAACTCTGGGTAATCACTGGGATACTTTTCTTTCTTTTCTGGATAGGCTTAGTGACTGTCTTTAGTATGCTTATAAATGGAACTTATCTTCGAGAAAGCTCTGCAGCACAAAAAGTGAATGTGATTCTGAAACCACATCTATCATCACATTGTGAAAAAAGACCTATCATCAGTGACCATTACAGTAGTTCCTATACCTGACGGTATAGTGTGGGACAAGGTTGATTACGATATATTTGGTCCGACTGAACTTTTAAAAATACCACATTTATTTAAAATTTCATTGAGTGATATCATTACCTCGAGTACATTTTCCGATGACTGGGATTACAGAGTTTTATATAGCGCAAACTTGACCCGAATCGGGTATCAGAGCACTTTACATAGCACCAGTTGCATTACATGAGGACACATTCATTTTTTATTTTTAGGCACGGGGAGGTTAAGTGATTTGTAGGGGTGGGCGTAATTTGCGGAGTACTACTACGCGGAATTCCACAAAGTTGAACAAAAACTCAGTGAATTCGCTCCGTTTCGTCAGACTCCCAATTAATAAAACAGAAACCTCATATACTTTTGGCAAAATAACAAGTATCTCTGTCTTTACATGCTAAAATGCATATAGTCATTTAACAAAAGTGAAAATGAAAATTTAGCAAGCAGTGAGAGAGGTGATGATTTTGGGATCCTCCCTAACCTAGAGAGAGAACCAAGCAGATGCCTGATATTATTCATTTTCAAAGTTCACTTTTGTGAGATGGTTATATGCATGTAAAAATGCTTTATCAAAGCATTTGTGGGTGCAGTTTAGTAGTTGATTCCGTTACGTGGAGGAACTTAGGGACATATTTACAAGGGCTTTATCTCCGCTTTTTGGCTTAAAAGCCAAAAGCGGAGATAAAATTATCGCCCTATTTACAGAGGGTGCTAACATGCATAATCGCATGTTAGCACCCTTTTCCTAACGCCTCCTTTGCATCTCTAATGAGATGCAAAGTGGCGTACCCCGGATGGACTACCTTGCAAATATCGCTGATGTTCACATCGCGATATTTACAAGGCTGCCCCAGCATTTTAGCACACGTTAGTTTTTGGAGAAAACCGCTGTTTTCTCCAAAACTAACGTCTGCTAAAATGCAGAACCTATCCCTAACATTGGGGTGGATTATGCTGATACGACCCTGTGGGTCGTATCAGCAAGGTTATCGCCGTTTTGCAGGGAACATAGCTGGAAAACCAGCGATGTTCCCTGCAAACGGCGATAACCTCGCTATCTCTGGAATTTTTATCGCCCTGGAGAAACGCGTTGTTAATAACGCGCTACCAGAGCGATAAATTCCAGAGATAGCCTGCGATAACAAAATTATCGCTAAGCACGGCCAGCGATAATTATCGCTGGCCGTTGATAATATGCCCCAGAATTTTTGCCTGAATTCTGTGTTTTTCATGGAATGCATAATTAACAAATCTCTACAAATTCCGCTAGCGCAGCGGAGTTCATTGCCCAGGCCTAGTGATTTGCCCAGAATCACAGGATGTTCAGCGTCATTGCTGAGACTCGAACCCAGTTCCCCAGATTCGAAGTCGACCGCCCTAGCCGTTAGGGCAACTCCTCTCCCCAATGTTGTCTGATTTAGAAAAATCTGCTGCTTTTTCTAATAATGAAATGTTAGAAGACACATCAGACTTTGAAACAATGTATTGCTATCAACATTATGGTCATCACTTTTTGCATAAATCTGCTAACCCCAGAAATGTTTTCGCATACCACCAATGGGAACATTGTCCGACACCACCGAAAAGCAGTTCAAAGACATTTGCACACAAATTTCCATATTTTTCAGGATTTAACATGTCAGACCCAGCCTCATTTTATTATAAGGTTACACCTACAACAGCAAAGAAAAATATGTTGACAAACACCAAACAGATTTATTCTGCTTCCTTTATTGCCCAGTTGTCTGAATAAGGTTTTGAATTATGGAAAGACACTAAAGACATAGGGGCCGATTTACGAGCCCCTTGCGCCACTTTTGCGCCGCCGTTGTATCACTTCTGTGACGCAGCGGTGGCGTAAACCATGCGCCACGTTGCGCCCTATTTACAACGTGACGCATCTAGGGAGATGCGTCACGTTGTAAAGCCCTGCGCCACATGAAACCTGTGTCAGGTTTCATGTGGGCGTTCCGGCGCAGGGGGCGTTCCGGCGCAGTAAAGCCTCGGAAAAGTGCCTGAGTGAAATCTACAAGATTCCACTCAGTCACTTTCCGACGCCGCTACATCAAAACCTTGCGCCTGCTTGAAGCAGGCGTAAGGCTGACGCACCACGTTATGTATGGGCAGGCCACGAGCATTGCTGGAGTTGCGTCGCGCTTGCGACACGACTCCAGCAATGCGCCACCCTTCCGACGGGAGATGCGTCACGCATCTGTTTATCCTTGCACCACGATGCGCCGCATTGTAAATGTGGCGCATCTGTGGTCGCGCAAGGGTAAACTTGCGTGACGCATCTTACCTGGCGCATCCCTGCTAATTTGCAGGGATGCGCCAGTCGTCATAAATCTGCCCCTGCAAATCTATCTGGGGTACTAGAGAGTGGCAGGTCCAGGGAACAGAGGCACTATTTAGAGCATGCCTTATTCCTCGACAAATCATGTTTTTAAATGAAACAGTGCAACAAACATCCTGTCTTGGACTAGCCAAGAACAAAGAATTGAATACACCTCGGATGCCCACACCATCACACACCGAGTGTAACATAACATCACAAGAAGGGATTACACTAGAAATGATCAAGCAATACAATAGATCAGACCTAGATTGGAAGGGATGGTTGATTTGGCCCACAGACACTAAAAGCTGTCAGGAAAGATTCATGGGTAAAACCAAAGGGTTTAGTATCAACAGGCCAGACCCACGCTATGTACAGAGAGAACACCCAGGAATAGTGACATCATACAGTGTTGGGAAGTTATGCCTCGATTGGCTAAAGACCTCAACACTTACACATGTGAAACAACACATCCTTACTTACAGAGGATGTGGACCTACTGGATTTTGTATTAGGTCCTAGGAACCCACGTCACAAACGTTTCTATAAGGCTGTCTATAATGAGATTTGGAAAATTTCACAACAAGAGGCCGCAGAAAGATTACGAGAAATAGATCGTATAAACCTAGAGAAAGCTCTAGCAGTGGTTGACAATGGGTTAACTACACTAACCTCCAGGATATATTCACTGGGCAACATTGTATCTTCTGCTATTGATGTACTAGAACAGGATTTGTCCATATTACAGCACGGGCAATCACAATTGCGTTCTATTATGTTACTAAGCTGGATGCTGCAATCTTTGCGCACAGGCTATGTGCCTTGGCATTTCTTAAACAGCACATCTCTGTTTTTTTCATACAATCTAACGGAAAAACAGATAGAGATGGCACAAAGGGGAGCAAAGTATACAATGCTGCGTATTGAAAAACTGGACAGATTAGCTTTTACAGTGGCAGAGTCACCGTCCACAGAATGGTTAATCCATGGCCACATAACTCTTCCGGTCACTACTTTTCAATTCCAATATTGCCTTGAACAAAAGCAGGCAGGCAGATATGAAGAAATGGGTAGGGAATTCATCAAGGAATCTTGGGAATTACCGTACAGATTTCGATGCCGGAGTGGAGAAAGAGAAGTGTTTTTGAGCGTTACAAACTGCGAAAATACCTCAAGTGGATCACTCATATGCCAGGATATAATGCTTCATGGGGCCTGTAACGGTTCGGTAGTGAACTTATCCTGTCACTGAAGGGGTGCCCCAGCTGCCGTGATCACTCCAGTGTTCAGGCTGCTTCCGAATGGGAGTTACTTGATGCTGAACGATCAAGGTTGCTGTGGGATGCTTACGGGCATCGCATATCTGGTAACCGTGAGCTCCAGGGTTACTTGCTGTATGCAAGTATTGTTTCCACCAACACATACAGTCAGGGAGGCACCGTTATGGCCTTCGCTAAATGTTTCATTAATACGGTTTGATGCTTTGAGCAGAATGAAAGCAATGCCTTTACAGAAATCCTTGCCCTTAACCTCCGCTCAAGAGAATTTTGATCTCCAGATCGCAAGGTCTTCGGCAGAGATACAGGCACTCATACGTACAAACTGCCCCTTCCATTTCACAGAAATGGTAAATCGTATCATGTCTGATACGACAGACATCGTCCACCTATTTAAGACCATAGGTTCTGAACTATTAAGCACCTTTCAGACGGTCCTCGGAGTTATACCGAACTTTATACACTCTGTATTTGGAAGCATTTTTAGAGGACTGCCGCTGATCCTGTTTCTAATAGCAGGTATCCTGATCGTAATGTTTCTGCTACGCAATGGATGTCCCAGTAACCAAGGAGATGGAAACAGTACTCCTGGAGCAAAAATACCGTGATTGCATGGTACAACATCTAGGCACACCTCGCCTATGAGAACTGAGTGCATTTTGGTTCCTGCCATTTAAACCAGTCTGGATGGACTGCATCTTACCTGTCCTCTGATGCCTGTTTTGCAGAGAAGAATGCGTGTTGGATCTCTGTCTGACACTCCCATCATATCTCTGTCTGACACTCCCATCATGTGCGCAACCGGACGTTGATGCTTTACTGGACCCGATAACGGCCCATGTTCTGCAGCGTCCCCACCGTATTCCTATGTTGATGGCGGCATTCCTAGAGCCCCCTCAGGTAGTCTCAGCTCCTGTTGGTATGGACATCGGCTCCTCCTCTGACACCCAGGCCTTGGATGATGCACAGACTGCCCCAGCATCGGTTGTGGACAGTACAAAAGATCATCTGTGCTCAATTGACATAATATGCGAGGTGTTACAGGGACCGTCGTCTGCGGAAGCAGGCAACGCACATTTTGCGTCTACCAGCCAGGACACATAAACATTTGACTCATTTGGACCATCGTGCGCTGGGAAGAATTCGACTTTTTGAAAAACAAAATGAACAATTGGAACTCCATTACAAAACTGACATTCTTTTGAGCATGCATGGCTTTCAAATGCTTATAGTAGTTTGACCTATATCTACGGACACATTAGGGCTATGGCTTGAGTAGCAATTTCCTTTTTTAAACTTTTTAAAGATTTTTAGAACTTTTTAAACATTATTTTTAGCATAACTGGAAACTAATGTTTCTTTTAAAAATTATTTTGGTGTACCAGTATCTAGTAATCCTAGTAGTATGTTTAGACTTTAACTATGTCATCCATTCGGAAGAGGAGTGGGTGTTATATTCCATATAGGTACCATAATATAGGCCCCGGTAACTTCATTACCCTTCACCTATATTCTTCCCTTCATTACACTTGTCACGATTTACAGGGACTGACCTTTTACCTAGATAAGACACTGCATTCAGAACGCAGGTTTTCCCTAGTTCGAAATCTCATACAAAGGAGGAAAGGTCCTCATCGGTGGCTCCTCAATGTCTTCTCCCATCACAAGTAAGGGTCTACTTCATGAAAGTTTCTTCCACATTGCTGGAGGATCTTTGTGACTCTAAACCTTGCCACAGCTCCAATTCCAGTAATGTGTCGGTGGTGCGGATGACAATCATCACAACCACCATTTTGTTTGTTTCTCTTTTTCTTAGGAACGCAGGGACATATTATCAAGAACGGCGTTAAAAATTATCGCCGGTTTAGCTGCAGAAAACTGCCGCTAAAGCGGCGATAATGGGCTTGATAATATGCCCTTGAGAATTCCAATAGAAGTCCATGTTCTGGTGTCAACATGGGCTTCTATTGGAATTCTCCAGGGCATATTATCAAGCCCATTATTGCTGCTTTAGCGGCAGTTTTCTGCCGCTAAACCGGCGATAATTTTAATGCCGTTCTTGATAATATGCCCCCAAATCTTTTGCAAATAAAAAGCTGTCTTTTTCAAACAGAATCTTTAAAATGAAATGAACACAATTGAAGTTCTCTTTCATTTCATTTATGTCACAATGTGGCATGTCTGGAACAAAGGACTGCAGCATTTGCCATATTGTTCCTAATTCTTCCTCATTAACTTTACGTCTGCAATCAGAAATTTTGTTGCTGAAAAAACAGTCTGAGTATCTTGAAAACTGAAGCAGAAATAACAATCTTTGCATATATGGTATACTGGAGAGGTCGGAAGGCTCAAACCTGGTTTCTTTCTTTCAGTCCTTTATTCCTAAAGTGCTGGGGACACCAGAGTTGATCTCATTAAGCATTCAGCTAGCTCATGAACTTGGACACAGTCCGCGTCCATGTCTACTTAGCAAAAACCCAGAGTTGTAATGCTCCTTTTTCTGGAATTTTCAGATGTACTTCAAGTTCTTAAAATAGCAAAGACTAAAGGTTGTGTCTTGTGGCTCATGGCCTGCCTGGCTACGTTGGCGCAGGCCTGGCTGCCATGATGACTTTTGCGCACGTTACTCTTAAACTGTTGTTCTGTCGCCCTCTGCTACTGCCAAGTTATTTTACAACTGTCTGCATTTTCTGTTTCTCACCTTTTCTCCTATTCCCTTTTGGGCTCAGTCTGAACAACAGTTACAAGGTTGAATAACAAATCCCTGGTTCATACTGATTTGGCCCGTCCCTCGCACCTAGACATAACACCATGTACAGCTGCCATTGAGAAATTAGTGTGCTTTTAATAATACGGTCGCCTGCTCTAGAGAGCACTTGGAGACAAACTTTCCAGAGCGAAGAGCTGTGATTGTATGCTGATGTAGTTTTGCATCTAGAGACTGAGGTATGGGGGTTCGCTAGTCAAAGCCCAAAGGTCTTCTATTATCATAATAAACTGGCTTCCAGCACGGGGAGGGTGGTAATGTTAGTTAGACATATATCCACTGCTTTATGAGATGCTTTCCCCGTTCGTATTCTATGGAGTAGTAACTATGCTGATTATATTATTCATATGTATTATGCTATTAGTACTGACACGTGTACTGTATCTTAGAGCACGTAAGTTGAAATAAATATTTTGAACTATACAGTGTCTCTTCTTACGCATGTTGTGGACAGGTACGAGTGTGACGAAAGAGTGTTCTTGCCTCTGCGAGTCCTGGGTGAGAGAGAGATACCGTGTTCTAGGTTGTCTAATCATTGGTACATTAGTGCTAATGGGACGCTAAGGCTAGTTGGGTTGGGGTTTTGGGTGCTAAGGTCTATAGTTGGCTCACCACTATATTCCAAGGTCCTATTATCCTGTGCATAGCTCTGTATGTGCAGAAACCTTATGACATGGCGCGACCAACGAGTGGGGCAGCTTACTTGCGAGGCAGCTTGAGTAGTACTTGTGCTTGTTCACAAACCCCTCACGTACGCTTCCGGAAGCGTGTGTGACGGCGATACCTCCTATATTGCGGATTTTGTAGGTTCTTTCAAGCTTGATGTTATTAAAAAAGGTTTCTTAGATATAACCCTTTTTGTGCTGCCTCGTGTAAGATTGTTGAGTCGACCCGTTAGTAATTGCGGGTATAGACATAGCGGCACATAGCCGCACAGCACTCCGGGATCACTTACGGGTGTATGGAGTGCCAGACACGGGAGTTGAACTAGTCTTTGTGGTTCAAGCCGATCCGGCTTTCCACTTTGAAGTGTTCTACTCTTGGATCACTTTTCCAGCGGTGAACGTGAACGATAATCTGTTCCATGATTATGAACCCACCGCTGTTCCTGCTGTCTATAGACCTTATACTAATCTTGAAGTACCGCTCACGGCTTGGCAACACCATGTTTGGTTTAATGGCGCCCTCCCACAACCGACTACCACGGTTCGTTTAGGCCCCTTATCAATTGAGGGGGCCACTTGGCCTGTTTTGGCCGGGTACACCCCACATCCGCGTTATATGACAATACCAGTCGCGGAACTGCGCACTATGTATGCGGCCTTGGTGCAGGTGCATCGAGCTTTAGTGCGGTATGTTACAGGCAGCCTCCATGGAGCCGCTCCTGGAGTTGCCGGCCAACCAGCTGCTGCAGGCGGAGTGACCATAAGTCCCGTCATGGTGAATTCTGTGATGGGCAAACGGCCACAAAATAAGGATGATTTTCCTTATTGGCTTGCAGAAAAGTTTGATCAGTTGGAGGCAGTTTTTCCACATACAACTCCAGTGGATAAACATCGTATTTTAACGATTAGTTTGCCAAAAGACTTAATTCCCGAGTTGACAGCATGTGACAACTGGGGTAAGGTATTCGCAGCAGTATATTCTAAATGTTTTGGTACTCCTTCCATGACTGTTCTCCCCTCTGTAATTAAAAAAGTACAGGACGAACATGGCCCTGAAGCGGCCGTGGAATTAGGGATGAGACTGGTGGGAGTGTTTGAAGTAGTAGCTGAGCTGATCCTTGCGAATGTCAAGGGCGATGCAGTGAACTTTCAAGTAGCTAACGCTTTGGCTTTAGTCCCAGAATTGGACAAGCCTCGCGAATTACCGAAAATTATTACCCAGGCTTACAAAACTATTGGTAGAAACAGCCTGGGTAACAAGCCTTTTGCAAAACAGCAAACACAATCGCAACCACAACAGCAACAAACCAAATCTCAATCTGAGAAAGATGAGAAACCAGTCTTCACTAAAAAGAGCTGGAGGCTGAAAAAACAGGGTAAACAACAAAAAAAGCTGGGTCGCGAGGCGCTTCCCCGGCTTCAGTTTCTTCTGAACGCACTTATGATTTACGCGATAGAGCGAGAATTAAGTCACCGGATAGGTTTCAAATCCCTGATACGCGTTCTCCTCGTTCTTCACAGGCACAGACTTTGTCACAGGCCGGTGGAGGAGACCGCCAGGATAGAGGAAGGGCCCGTGAGGCCCCACAGGGACGAGACCAGCCTCGACAACAAGTCAGAGGAAAAGAGGAAGACGCTCAACGTTTTCGACCACAATTTCAGAAGAAGAAAGTTGTCGCTGTAACAGCGAAATATGCCACAGACGGTGAGAACGAGACTCCTGAATTGGACGTGGGCAGTAACCCTCCTAGACAGCGCCGCGGAAGTTACCATAGTGCGGGAGGCGCTACGTCCTCATATGGAGGCGACAGCAACTGAAACATTCATTACTGTTGAAACAGCAGACACCAGAGTGGCACCCCCTGACAGACTATTTAATATTGTCATCCAAATTGAAGGTGATATACAGCGTGTAATTAAAGGGATTTTGGGGGAAAATCTGACCTCTTCATATGACATTTTGTTAGCAGAGGCGGATTGGCCACCCCCATTTGTTCTTGCTGCACGTAGAGGGGAGGAGGTAATCCTTCCGAGCTTTTCTCGACATGTCCCAAAGGACAAAGCGGAGGCTCTAGCAGCAGAGTGGGCTGTGTCCCTGGCTCCGGCGTTATTCCGCAATCACGTGGGTTGGGACGAAGATTCTCCCCCCCCATGAAATACCTTTGCGGTCACTACCGCAGCCACAACCCCAATATCCCATAAAACGTGAAGCCAAAGGCCACGTTTCCGAAATTCTGACTCAGTTGGAATATCAGGGAGTAATTGAACCCTGTGTATCACCTATGAACAATCCCCTTTTCGCGGTTTCTAAACCCGATGGATCGTACCGCTTAGTATTGGATTACCGGCATTTGAACTCACATTGCCGGACCTTCGCGGTGCAAAATACCCATAGTTTGGCGCTTGTAGACAGTCTTGTTCGTAAAAAATATAAAACAACACTTGACCTTTCAAATGGATTCTACACGCACAACTTAGCCCCGGAAAGTGGCCAATGGTGTGCTTTTACTTCCGGTGGTAAAATGTTCAAATTCAGGCGTCTTCCTATGGGCTACAAAAATAGTCCAGGCGTGTTCGCCGCTCGTGTTGTCTCTTTGTTAGACGGCATAGATCCAGACGCCTGTTCGTATGTGGATGACATTTATCTGACGGACGACGAATTGTTTCCGCATCTGACCCGAGTAGACCGCATTATTCTTGAATTCGCGGTTCAGGGATACAAAATTAACTTTGCCAAATCTCATATTGCTGAATTTACCGTTTTGTTCTTGGGCTATGAGCTCAACAATGAAGGTAAGGGTTTAGCCCCCATTTTCTGGAGAAATGTGCACTTCTGTGCCCTCCTACTAATCTGAAGAAGCTTCAGTCTTTGCTGGGTTTTCTGAACTCGTACGTACATATATTCCCGAATACGCCCAGCGTATTAAGCCACTGTATGCCTTGATACAACCTACTTATTCGAAGTCTTGCTGGCTTCCGAGCATACCTCCATTCTGCAGTCTTTGCAAACAGACCTTCTTGAGTCTAAATACCTTTTGACACGTGATAACCACACAAACTTGGTGATTAGAATCATTCCAGGGGCAGTGGGTTTCACGTACTTAACCTTTAATGAAGGTGATACAGTACCCATCGCATACAAGTCACATCTGTACACCTCTGCAGAAATGCGGTTCTCATCTGTGGAGAAAGTGCTAACAGCAGTGCAAATGGCGATCCTGAAGGAGCGCGCACTGGCACAGGGAAAACGCATTTTGGTGGTAACACCCTATCCTGCCCTAGAGGCAGTGACGAAAGCAAGTGTTCCGAACTCTAAAGCTTTGCACCCCCGTTGGATTCAATGGGCAACATCTTTGACGTCTCCGGATGTCACTTTCATTTTTGACTCTTCTCTTCAGACTCAGGAGTTTTTACAGTATGAATTCTTTCATCCTCCTCCTTTGTCTTTATTGCCGCTTGAGGATTACGACTGTGTGATCTACACCGATGGTTCGGCACAACCGGCCACGGGTTCCAAGCATGCTTATTCAGCCGCATGTGCTATTGTCGCAGGTACGTTTGTGAACGGAAAGTTCAAATCCACTGTGGTGCATACACAGACACTCGGGGATAGTACCGCACAATTGGCCGAGTTGCGTGCATTGGTGCTTGCTCTTGAGTTCGTAAATCCTGATGTGACCACTTTAATTGTGTGCGATTCTTACTACTGTGTTCAATCATACAATGACAATCTGTTCTTTTGGTCGCAAAATGACTATAGAGACGCTAAAGGCGACACAATCAAGCATAAAATGCTTTGGGTTAGAGTGGCAGAATTACAAAGACGTCTGCCACTCACGCAGGTGGTTCACACCCTAGGCCATCAGCGGGTGGGCGCACACGCTGTTGGTAACAGTCTGGCAGATGAAGCTGCCCGATCAGCAGTACTCACGTGTTCAGTAGCAGCAGTTACTAGATCCATGTCTAGAATAGACACTGATATCTTGGCAGCTATTGCTGCAACAAAAGAAGGAATGAATTACCCTAGAGGTTTCCCTTCTAAATATTCTTACCAAATAGGTCCCGATCAGGCTCCTTATGTAACAATACCTGACGTTGGGGTTCGGCTGATCCCCAACGCGGACCTGCAGACTTTCCTTAATGACAGCGGCACACGAAGGCATGGCTTCGGCTCACGCTGGTGTGTCAGCGACAATTTCCATTTTGCAGCAGCGTTACTGGTGGCGGGGATTATATAAAGATACACGTACTTATGTGCTTTCCTGTGACGTTTGTCAACAGATCAAGCCTTCAACAGTCACAAGACCACCGCAGACCTCGCTTGCAATTTCAAACAGACCCTTTGGGTGTGTTTACTTGGATCACTGCGGTCCATTTTCTTCAGACACTGCCTATAAATATATCTTAGTGGCAGTGGACTCGTGCACACGGTTCATCTGGGTCTGGCCACAACGGAGTGCTGACGCTCGAAATGTCATAAGGGATTTGCGAGTCTTTGTGGGAATTTTCGCATGCAGCACCTTCCATTCTGACCAAGGTCCGGCGTTTGCCTCTAAGGCTTACAAGGACGCAATGGGCTCCTTAGGGGTGCGGGTGAAATTTTCATCTCCGTATAGGCCTGAGGGCAACTCTATCGTTGAACGAATGAACCGTGACTTAAAGCAATCCTTGACAGCTAGAGTTATAGGTACTGGCAGGAACTGGCTGGCCCACTTGTATACTGTTCAGCGTGCACTTAATAATCTCCCTAGAAGGCCTCTGGGTGGGCGGACCCCTTACGAAATGCTCTTTGGCATACGAATGTTTGTGCCTGACCTTGATGGTCTAGACATGGCGGCGCAATCCGCCAAGTTTGATGTAGATAACCATTCTACTATGTTACAGGACTTACAAGAAGCCCGAGACAAACTTGCAATTGCACATTTGCCTTCAGCCACAGACCCTGCTCTGCAGATTCCGGTTGCCGGCTGGCTTCCGAAGATTGGCGACCTAGTACGAGAGAAGGTGGAGAACAAAAAGAATTTGGCCCCTCTTTTCGTGCACCGGTTCCAGTCCTGGGCTTGAAGGGAACACGTACAGTCATCTTACCACTGCTTCCCGGTCGCAAGGAAAACAGATACATCTCAGTGGAAAATGTCAAGCTACAACATCTGGCCGATCCTGAATAGTGTCACTTGTCCTGCCATTTATCGGACATGTATCCGCGGCACGCCTGCACGAACAGTCACTGATGTTACCATGGAGATGGTTGATTTGCCTGAAAATATATTTGAACCCCCTGCATCCCCCTGCATTGATGAGGACGAATATACTTATCCCGCCACAGAGTCGGTGGCACACCAACCAACAACGCCACTGAGCCCGACACGTTATTCCTTTGACTCGGTTTAGTCTTTTTGTATCCTGGTTTAGAGATAATTTTTTGATTCCACCTTGGACTTATATTTGGATGATACTTTTCTTGGTTTTTTGTTCATGTCCATTGGCTTTGTCACGGTGTTTTTCTACTCATCAATGGTCACTATTTACCTGAACGCTCTGCTGTGAACAGTGTGGCTGGGACTTTGGCTCCACATTCCTCTTCACACATCATGAAGCGTGACCACACATTTGTGAACATTTCAGCGTTTCCAGTTGCAGATGGCATCGTATGGGATGCTGTAAACTTTCAAATCCATGGCCCAACGGAAATTATTAATGTACCAAATGTCCTTCGAGTCTCGATGGGTGATGTAGTAAAAGTAATATTCATTCTGATGATTGGGATGTGCATGCCGTTGAAGCATTGTTTGCTGATTTAAAATATTATGCTTCCTTTAATGCTGAGGACTTGTATATGAATTCTGCGAATTATGCCGATTTGTACTGCTACCAGCATTGGGGCAATCATTTTCTCCACAAACCGAGTGCACTACGTAGCCCTGTTACTTACACCCAATGGGAACATTGTCCAAACCCCATACCAGGTAGTTCCCAGACTCTTCGAAATAAATTCACCTATTTTACTGATTTCATTCGATCGAACCCTGGGTCCTATTATTTTAAATTAAGAACCCCATTGACTCAAAAAATAATGTTGACCCACACTAAATTACTTTATTTGGGTTCCTTTTTGTACGCCTTGGCGGTGGGTGGTTATGAGTATTGGAAAGACACAGTAGATTTAAAATCAATCTGGGGTTCGAAGCCATGGCAGGTGCAAGGCACTGAGGCATTGCACCGCGCTTGCCTTATCCCAGCCCAAATTATGTTTTTGAATGCTTCCATTTATCAGACCACGTGTTGGGGGTTGTCTTCCGTTAAACACCTAAACGCGCCAGCCATCCCATTCTTGTCGAGTTCGCCAAATGACAGTTTACGATTTAATATGTCCATTTTACAGTTACAGGCTCAGTTCCAAAATAATTCTTTTAACGTTTCTGCACTGATACAGTCACCCTGGTTGGCATGGCCCATATCATCGAATGCATGCCAGCTGCGTTTCCATGGCACAGTTCCTGGCTACATACAGGACAAGCCTGATCCAAGATTTACTGCAACTCGTACTGTCACCACGTATTCGGTTGGTAAATTATGTAAACAATGGTTACAACATTCGTCCTTAGACTCTGTTAAGAAACATTTGTCTCTCCTATCAGGCACTATTGATTTATCTGACTTTATCTTGGGACCTCGTGGTCCCCGACCGAAGAGGTTCATTTATGAAGCATATAATGAACTCTGGAAGCTGTCACAAATGGAAGCTGCTTCCCGCCTTCGGGAAATAGACCAAGCAAATTTGGAAAAGGTGCTTGCTGTTGTTGACAATAGTATAAATACCCTGTCTTCCAGCATTTACACATTAGAGAATATTGTATCCTCTGTTGTTGATATTGTACAAGATGATGTCTCTATGTTGTATCATGGTCAGAATCAGTTACGCTCAGTGATGCAGTTTGCCTGGACTTTGCAAACCCTTAAATTAGGTAAAGTTCCTTGGAATCTCTTGAACACCACTGCCCTTTTTCTGCCTTTTAATTTGACGGAAAAACAGCAGTTCATGTCCATGAAAGATGCATCTTACACCTTGTTACATATCGAGAAAGTTGATCCTTTACCATTCTCTGTAGCGGAACTAGATTCCGCGGTGTGGCTGGTTCATGGGGTTATCGCTTTACCTTTTTCCCTGTTTGAATTTAGCTCATGCATGAGACATTATCCTGTGGGCCGTTTCCAGCCTTTGGGTAGTGCTTTCCTGCATGAACTTTGGTCCTTGCCTTTCATGTATAAATGCCTTAGAGAAGGCAGGGAAGTGTTTCTCACGGGGAGTCTTGTGATTCAACTGTGGGTCATTCGCTTATTTGTAAACATATTAAATTGCACGGGCTTGTAGCGTTTCAGTTCCGAATCTGGCATGTGTGCTAAAGGGTATTCCTGCTCCTGCTATTTCTCCTACTTTTACTTTGCTTACTAACGGTAGCTATTTGCTTTTAAATAACGAAGACTGTTGTGGCCTACAAGCTGGCATTCCGTATATTGTTACGGTCTCACACAGAGTTGTCTGCTGCAAGAATGTGCTTTTTCCTCCCCCTCACGACATCGTTGATAACTCTATTTGGCCTTCCATTCCTACCACGGAGGCAGATTTCAATAAGTTGAGCAGAATAAAGGCCCTATTATTGAATAAGGAGGTTATGCTCACATCCGCCCGGGAGACATTCATTCTCCAGGTGGCTAGTACACACAGTGAAATACAGGCCCTTTTGAACACTGACCTCCCCCAACATTTTGGGGAGTTGATTCATCGTATTTTTAATGCATCAAACACTGAGGGTCTGGTGCACTTTTTTAAACTTGTGGGGTCTGGCCTGGTGTCCACCTTCCAAACTATTTTCGGTGTGATACCGGCATTCATACATTCTATTTTTTCTAGCGTCTTTGGTGGCTTTCCATTAATCCTCGCTTTGGCGGCTGGTGTCTTGCTGTTGGTCTGTTTTCTGCGCAATGGCTGCACACCACTGGGCCCTTCTCGATCCCGAACGCCTCCAACTGCTCCGTGAGAGACTTCTGGTTGGCTTCGATGTTCTACCCTTGGCAACTATCAGTGTGTCCTACACCCTTTCTTTTCGCTTTGCGTATTTCACTTGCGTGCAACCTGTGATGTCTTGCATCCGGTGTCCGTTCACATGGACCATGGATTATTGCCTCTCCAATTCGTCATTGTCTGTTCCGGATTTTGTCCAGTTGGTGGGTCCCTTAGAGGCCCATGAACGGGACTGTTCCGCTGCTGGCTTTATGATGCGTGCGGCTGCACTGGGGATTTTGGCACAATGGGATATCTGGGCGGCTGCTCAGACTCTCCTACAACAAAGTTATATTGAATATCACGCAAGCTGTCCCGCATTGCTTCTAGATGCTCCATCCTCTGAGGAACATTCATGCAGCTTTGATCTGTTGGACTGGATGGCGTCTACGTTTTTGACGATTCCAATGATGTCCTCTTGGACGGTATAGCTTTTTCTGCTCTTCCACGTTTTTGGATTAATTTGCCGTTCACTGTCGGTGGATTGCCTCATTTCTGCTCAGGTGTTTGGAACTCTGTCTGCATTTTCGATGGACTGTCCAGGGAGGGTGTCTTGTGGCTCATGGCCTGCCTGGCTACGTTGGCGCAGGCCTGGCTGCCATGATGACTTTTGCGCACGTTACTCTTAAACTGTTGTTCTGTCGCCCTCTGCTACTGCCAAGTTATTTTACAACTGTCTGCATTTTCTGTTTCTCACCTTTTCTCCTATTCCCTTTTGGGCTCAGTCTGAACAACAGTTACAAGGTCGAATAACAAATCCCTGGTTCATACTGATTTGGCCCGTCCCTCGCACCTAGACATAACACCATGTACAGCTGCCATTGAGAAATTAGTGTGCTTTTAATAATACGGTCGCCTGCTCTAGAGAGCACTTGGAGACGAACTTTCCAGAGCGAAGAGCTGTGATTGTATGCTGATGTAGTTTTGCATCTAGAGACTGAGGTATGGGGGTTCGCTAGTCAAAGCCCAAAGGTCTTCTATTATCATAATAAACTGGCTTCCAGCACGGGGAGGGTGGTAATGTTAGTTAGACATATATCCACTGCTTTATGAGATGCTTTCCCCGTTTGTATTCTATGGAGTAGTAACTATGCTGATTATATTATTCATATGTATTATGCTATTAGTACTGACACGTGTACTGTATCTTAGAGCACGTAAGTTGAAATAAATATTTTGAACTATACAGTGTCTCTTCTTACGCATGTTGTGGACAGGTACGAGTGTGACGAAAGAGTGTTCTTGCCTCTGCGAGTCCTGGGTGAGAGAGAGATACCGTGTTCTAGGTTGTCTAATCATTGGTACATTAGTGCTAATGGGACGCTAAGGTTAGTTGGGTTGGGGTTTTGGGTGCTAAGGTCTATAGTTGGCTCACCACTATATTCCAAGGTCCTATTATCCTGTGCATAGCTCTGTATGTGCAGAAACCTTATGACAGTTGCAATTCTTGTACAGGTACAACTTCGTGTTTTCCAGGATCTTGCAAAATCTACAGTGGATGGACTAAAGATGTTTTTGGATATGCACCCAACACTTCACAACCTCAATGTTTGATATGGACTTTTCTAGCTCTATGTATTTTAGTTCTCTTAGAAAAATAAGACTTGAACTTATAGAGATCCAGTTGTATTGAATAAATTATTGGACAACTGCAGGGAGTAGGAGATGGACACATAGAAATTCTGTAATCTTTGATTGTCCATTGTTAATTGTATCTTATTTATCAGTTGTGAAATATAAATTGTTGTCTCGTTAAACATTAAAATCCATTTTATGAATGCAGCTCATTATATGAAATACTAACTTCTATTTGTTCTCTCCGCTTTTGTTCTTCTTTAATAGTCAATAAATGCAGTCCATAATCACCTCTGTTGTTCACCATCTCCATTAGAGCTGACATGGAGTCCAATTGTGTCGTCTTTGTCATGTGGTCTCACCACTCTCAACTATATGTTCTTTATGTAGGTATGTCTTTCTTGTTATTCTTTTCTTTCTCATCCTTCCTCTCTTGTATTCCATTATTTTGCTCTTGCAATTGTTATATCTGGCACATATTTATTCCCTCCTTGATATTTCTCCTTCTGATGTGAGAAAGTGTAATATTGTACATTTATTCTTGGTCCAACACTATTTCATTCTTGGTCTTGGGATTGTAAAAGCCATTTCACATTGGCCTTTGCTGCATTTCAGTCTGCCGGCCATGGAGAGATTTTGTGGTGGAAACATTGCCCTAAACAAAAGAAGAATTAAACATTGAGAAGATGTGGTTCCATAAGTGGATGTGAGAAAGATGGAGCTTATTGACCATAAAGCTACTTGAGAGGATGTTACAATAGCACTCTACTTGGAACAGAAAGGCGGGCTCCTGAAGATAAGCACTCTCATCTTGAAAAACAAACCTTCAAAGAGAACTCAGTGTGCTAAAGAATCCCTTAATAATAGAATAATTTGCAGGAGTACCTGAGGCAATGTTTGGCTCCTATAAGGGCAGATGATTTCACTGAGTGTAAGATTTTATTTTGGAAATTTATATACATATTTGCTTAGTCATTATAGGAATAAAGGTATGTGAATAGCTGTCAGTGGGAGAAGTTATTGGGTTCTCCGACTCTTGAAGGTTTTAGACCTTAGTTGTAATGGGCTCTGCTATCATTCAACATAATCCCGCTATTTTATACATATAACAAAAATGTATGTAACGATTTACTGTGTTCATAAAATTCTAATGACACCTTGTTTCTTATGAGTCACATTTATGACTAGATGACCATATTCACTCCAAGTTCACAACAGCGAGTCTGACAAACACCATTATATCACTGAAAGTAAGCAGATCCCTGGGACCTTGTGGTACACCTACAACAATGTTTATATGGCCCTCTTCCCCTTTTTTTACATGTAATTCGTGCTGGTCAAGCTTGTCCTACCTTGATAGCTGTCTTCAAGAAGGGGATATGTAAGATCCAGCATTATTCAGCCTCATTTACTAGCTGGAGTTAATAGCTAAGCTTTTTGGGAAGTTATTGTTATTATGCCAAAAGGATGGGTGGAACAGAAAGGGCTCACGTAAGTTAAAAAGCATTTTATTGTCCTGTGGTGCATCACACAGTTTCAAAGATGAAACAACTTTTATGTTTGCTTTATGGACTTATGCTTAGAATTTTACACAGTGGACTGTGGCGCTTTTGCCAATTCTGTTGGCCCTAAAAATTGAGGTCACAAAATAATAGCCATTAGAAAAAAACTGAGAAATTGCCTTAAACTCTAATCAATTATGATGAGCTCTGTGGTCATCACTTCCGCCTAGTACACAATTCATGCTTTTAACAATGATGTCATGTATGGCATCACAAATGACATAATTACATACATCACTGGCGATATTGTGTATAATTTTAACATTCATGCAAGCTGCCATAGAGGAATGACTTCTAAGTGTGGGCACTTGCACGGAATCTGCTTGCAAAAACAATATACAAGGGGCGTGGTTTTTCACACCGAAGAAGAGGGCGGTGGATGATTTAGCTCTGTTTCAGTGTGGAGCTACTTTTATTTCTATCAGCCGTTTCCTGAGTGCAACATTGTGCTAGCATTGCTTTGGAGGCTCTGCTTTGTCCCTGCAGCATTTTGAGTTCTTTTAAAGAAGTATTGGGGCATCATCTTGATCCTGGTGCCGCAGCGGTGAATGTCAGTCAGATGTGAGCGGTCGCCATCTTGTCAGTGTGCAGCTCGCATTATCTACACCCAGATGCTCATGCTGCCCAGTAGGAAGTCCTAAGTTCTTTATTAGGGCTGCTGTCACATATTGCTTCTTTACTGTTGTGACTGAATATTTTAAATTAGAGGCCTCTATTTTGTTTGAGTGCCACTCAGCACTCACAACTCTTTCCTCAATATGTTATCTTTTTTTTAAGCATGCCACTAATGTTCCATTATTTCAAATGGTGCTTTACCTACTCTATATTATAATGGAATGACTCTTTTCTGCTGCACCCCTCCTTTCTTTTTCTTCTTATGGCTGCTTCACCTCCCTGCACCAGACTTTATACTTTTAATGTGGAATTGAATGTCTCCCAAGTGTCTTCTTTGCTTCTGTAGCTAAGTGTCTGAACTGAACTTTGTCATTAATACTTACGTTTTGGAAGTACTGCGCTTCATTTTGTTACACCAATCTTCTTTGCTATTCTATCAGTACTGTGTATGGGCAGGCTTAGACCACTTCAAAAGATTTCACATCGCCCTATACATTACGGCAAAATGGCCAACGACATTCTAGCATCTTCAAAATCCTCCTCCTATGGCACAAAACCCAAAAGGGGAAAAAAATTATCCTCCATCCCCCATTCTGTCTTCTCATAACCCTGTTTTAGGTACTATACTTGATGAGGTGAGGGGTCTGAAACCTTTCGTGAGTGCTTCTAATGAATAGCTTCAATAAATCGAAGATCGATAGAGTGCTATGGAAAGTAAGATGTTTGACATAGAACAGCGTACAAGTGATCTCTAAGATTTTGCCGCTCGGATTCCTTTGCTGGAGCAGGAAATGCAAAAACTCAAGTACATACTGAAGACCTAGAAAACAGAAACAGGAATAATAATCTTCATTCATATGGCCTGCCAGAGAATTTGGAGGGGCCTGATCTTTTCGTCTTCTTGAAGAGCTGCTAGATCTTCAACATGCCCCACCTCTGAACCTTCAACAAGCAAATTACCTTGGTTAGCTTCAATCCCATTCTACTAGAACTAAAGGCATTATACTGTTATTTTTGGAATTTACTGATCTGATTCGTGTTTTGAGGGCAGCTAAAGAAAAATTATGCCATGTCTGGTCCAGCCATAATATTTTCATGTCTCAATGCCACAAATGCCAGAGAAAAAATTATTTCCTGCCCTTTGCCCTCAAATGAGACAGTTGAAAATTCGCTACGGCATCTTCCATCCTTGTTTGTGAAAAATTACTCATGAAGGCACTACACAATCTTTTGATGATCCTGTCAAGCTAAAATAGTTTATTCAAAACATCTTATCTCATTCTATGGATACTACTCTTCAGTGCTCTTAAATTTTTTCGTTTATTCATATGTCTTTTCTTTATTATATCTTTCTCTTTAACTAAACTTTTTGGCTGTCTTTTATATATTCTATTCTTTATGACTCTGCTGCTATTCTTGTTCTTGGTGCTGTTGCGTCCCGTGCTCATTCTTCATGCTTTTCATCTCAGATCTGGATTTATTTCCTTGAGCTGTTTCTTCATCTTCCTATTTCTTTGTTATCTCTTCTCCTTATTCTCTTGTTCATTTTCTTATCTCTTAGTGAGTACTTTTTTGTCTGATATTGTTATTGTGTCTGTATTGATTATATGTTTTATTGTTGTTAATAAATGGTGTCTTTTTATTCCCCTTTAAGTTTATGCAGCTTGTCACCCATATTCCTGTTTCCCTCCTACCAATCCCCAATATGTTTAGCGCTGTCTCTTGGAAATTTCATGGTCTGGGACATCATGTCAAAAAGCAAAAGGTACTTTCTCATTTGTATAAATTTATTTCACATGTTACTTTTTTGCAGAAAACTCATTGCAATAATATTGAATCACTTAAGTTACAACATGAAAGGGTTAGCCAGATTGTTTACTCACCAGCCATTAGCCGTAAGGGTGGTGTTGCCATCCTTTTTCATAAATCATTACATGCACAAATGATATCGACTCAAGGAGACTCTAATGGATGATAGGTACTGGTTATGGTAGTTATCCATAACACAAGGATCTCCCTATTTAATATTTATGATCTGGCTAAACCTGATCCTGAATTTTGGAACAGCATTAAAATTAAACTGGCTTCTATTGATAATCCTAACATTATTGTGGCAGGAGATGTTAACCAATGGTTAAACCTTTTTACTGGTAGAAAATCGAAATGTAAATTCAATCCTGATAAATCTCATAATGCATTTCAATCCGCCATTGTCACTCGTCCATTATTTGACGTTTGGAAAACTTGTAATCCTGATTTTTGTGAATTTACATTTTTCTCTAATCATACCAGCTCTAGAATTGATTATATTTTGGTTACTAAGCCTTTACTTACCTCCATTCAGTCCTCAGAAATTGGCTCCATTTTAATTTTAGATCATGCTCCCGTTTTCTCTTCTTTTGATTTATCTCTCGCCACATCGTGGTTTCCACTTAATTCATCATGATGTGGTAGGCTAGATACCATAAAGATGATGATTGTACCGCATTTCCTTTATATATTATCTATGCTACCTTTTAAAATACCAACTTCCTATTTTTCTCAGATCAATGCCATTTGTAGAAAATGTCTTTGGAATAATAAACATTCACATATTGCCTTGTCTAAAATTAAACATTCCGTGAATGAAGGTGGTGTCCGTTTTCCTGATTTTAGGTTGTATCATTCAGCTTTTCTATTTCAAAAATTGTATGCATTAACTAATCATTTTCCCATACCACGATGGATTGTATTTGAATAACCTTTATTGAAGGATTTACTAATTTAGATGACCAATCATACTTTTATCTCTACAAACCCTATTCTAAAACATTCTCAACATCTGCTACATACAATATTTTCAACAGGTTTTGATTTGTGTCAATGTTCTCTTTCTTCTTGTCTTTGGTATAACAAATGTATTAAGTTTCAATGAAAATCATTATATTTTAAACATTGGAAACGGAAAGATATTATGTTTGTTCATCAACTCATGCAGCACAACTCTGTTAATCCTTACCCTCACTTACAAACACAATTTAACCAACCAAGCTCTTTTTACAGGAATATAATCTCATATCTTCTGCTCTTCAATCCTTTTTTTCAACTAATAATTTCTCTTCTGACATTATAGCACTCCTATCCTCGACACCATTATATAATATTCCCCTTCACTACATACCTAAAGCTGCTTATTTATATAACGTTATTATCCCCTACTACTATAAGGTTCAAAACATCTATTGAATTACTATGGGAAACCAACCTTTCTATCTCATTCCCTATTCACATTTGGGATAAAATATGGCCTAAAATTTTTAAAACATCTAAAGCTGCTCGTATCACCTAGTCTTTCTTTTTTGTTTATTATAGAGCTGTTATTACCCCTGAATGAATTTCTAAATTTGTTCCAACTTCCTCTACATTATGCTGGCCTTGCTCTGCATCTGCAGGTACTTTACCTCACTTACTTTACTATTGTTCTCATGTGTTTAAGTTTTGGGAAATAGTTTGGTTAAAATGTTATCAATTCAAAATGTTTTCTTTGGAATTATGGGCCTGATTACAATGTCGGTGAGTCCGACGGCGGGCCCACCAACATCGGTCCCTGCGGTCTGTTCACTACATTACAATGCGGCGGGTGGAGGCATCTGGCGGAGGGGCCGCCTGCCATGCTTCTGACAGGCTCATGGAGCCCGTAGTGGCGTTGGAGGGTCAGTAATCCCTACAATGAGGGCAATGCCTGCTCATGCACTACCATAGGGAGTACAATGTCCCTTTCTGCCTGCCCTTTCATGGCAGTTCACATGTCCCCTTGCCGCCTGGCCCTCCACTATGGGACCTCCCCAAACATCCCTGCACCAGAGAAGGAGAGATCAAGAAGCTGCCGTATGTAAGGCATTATTATCTCCAAACCTTCTCTCATAATCTTAGGTGTAGCTGGATCTGTGGGAGAGCCGGATTTAATGCTTAAGGCTACCCCTTTTAGCTCTTCAGGTGATGGTGGATAGAATTTAGAGAAGGAGGTGGCCCCATCCACAGAGGTCCTATCAGTTTGGCAGAGCATCCCATTACGAGCCTCAACCGGAAAGCTATCTTATATTTTGACAACCTTCTCGGCAAAAAAGCAACAATCTGGTTACATAACTCAGATGAGCTGGTAGCAGGAGCCACAGTTCTCTCCAGCAAGGACACATCTTTAAGGATGGCAAATAACTCTTTAGAAGAGTTGTCTGCCTGTTCTATTCTCTCATTATAATAGGCAGCCAGTGTTTTGTTGATAATAGAGTGGTAGTGCTTTAAATGCAACTTATAGGCAGTCTTATTCTGGTTTGAGAAATCTATCCTTCATATGCGTTCTAGACGCTTTCAAGATTTTTTGGCTATTCTAATAGCCTCATTAAACCATGGTGCTGATTTAGTCCGTCTACAAGGGAGGCTGGAGGACCAGGGAGCTACCACATCCAGTGCTTCCGTAATCCACTTCTCTACTAAACTACATGCCCCATTAATATCCTTTCTCAGTAGAGGGCGACTCTGCTGGAGGGCATAAAACATATTTAAACTTTACAGAAACACACAGTCACTGGATGATGTCATCAATGATGTCATTTGAGATGTCATCAGTGATGTCATCAGTGATGTCACTGACCATGTCATGAGTGATGTAATATGTGATGTCATCAGCAGTGCATTGCGGGGGCGCAAGTTATAGTTACCTCAACTAACTATAACGGCCGAATTTCTCTGGTTTTGTACGAGTGAAATGTCCAACTAACTATAACGTCCCTGAAACCTGTGGTTTTTTCAGTGAATTTCTAAGGTTTTTTAAATGCTAATTTCTAACTATAATGTCCCTGAAACCTATGGTTTTTTCAGAGAATTTCTATGGTTTTTTAAATGCTAATTTCTAACTATAACGTCCCTGAAACCAATGTTTTTTTCAGTGAATTTCTAAGATTTTTAAATGCTAATCTCTAACTATAACGTCCCTGAAACCTATGGTTTTTTCAGTGAATTTCAAAGGTTTTTTAAATGCTAATTACTAAGTATAATGTCCAAAAAATACTTTTTCTTAGTTTTTTAATTGTTATAAAAATAATGTAATGTTTTCTCTTTTCTAAAATATAAATATATATTTTTTTTTTATAAAAAGTGGATTTGCGTACCAATCGTGTACCTCTCTCGGTGGGTGCCCAAATCCAAACATTTTGCCGCCATATTGGTTAAGTCATGTATGATGCGCGTATGGTATGCGAAGGGTGTGCAGTTCCGGCCCCGCGTAACGTCACGTACGTATATCAGGAAGTCGCGCCGGGTGCCCAAATCCATCGCAAATCTTTAAGTTTTAAAAGTATATGTATATAACTTTATTATATATATTATACCAAGAGATTACTTAATATAACTGTAAATATCAAATATTTGTAATTGTAAAAAGAATATATTATTGTTAAATATATTTTTCGGGATTCGCGCCTGGTGCGCGCCGGTTGCACGCCGGGTGCGCGAATCCCATGTGACTCCAAAAGAAAGTATTTCACTGGTTAAGAAGCTTTTGATTCTAGAACTTGAAGGACCCCACCCTATTTTTCATTCTTTCAACTGCATTTCAGGAGACACAGCTCTTATGTTTTGCTCTTCTTCTTTGTTTTTTTTTGGTGTTTTATTTCTTCATCAGAAAATGGCTGCTTCCAATCCAGCACAGCAGCTTCCACCTGAAGATGAAGAAGAGTTGGAAGAACTGGTGAAGGTGAGATACGAAAGTATTGTTTGGGCTTTCTTCTCAATTCCACCTGGGGAGAAGAAGGTAAATGCACGAAAGGTTATGTGCACCGTATGTCAGAATGTCTTGTCACGAGGATCTGACATGAAGTATTCCTGTGGCACCTCTTCAGTGCTGAAGCATTTACAAACAATGCATCTACGGCGTCTCGCGAGGAAAAAGCAGCGACGAGACCTACAGAAGCAGGCAAGTCAGGACAATACTGCAGTACCAAGTACTTCATCTGGTTCCTCTGCAACATCAACACTGCAGATCGTACCTGAATTTGCAAGAGTGGAGCAGCATTGTGTAAAATGCAAAACAATGTTATGTTATGGCGAACAATCAGTGGATGCCATTGTGGTTGCCATTAAAAACCACCATTGCTAATTTTTATTTTTATTTTTTTGCAATGACTTTGTAATTGCATAATGTTTTGTAACTTTTCACCGTTGGTTCTGTTAATTTTTTCCTTTTTAAAACAAAACACCAAAAAATGTAAAAAGAGTTGAAAAAACACAAAAAATATAAAAGAAAAAAACTGGTTCTTTTTAGAACTGCCTATTTGTTTAAAAATAGACAAATTTGTAAGTGTTGTATGAATTGTGGCAAGTGTAATATATGGATAAGTGTATGGGTAGTGCATGTGTGATTGCACGAGTGCATGTGTAGTGCCTGGGTGATTGGAGACATGCATGTGTACTACCTGAGTAATTCCATGAGAACATGGCTAATACCTGGGTGATTGTAAGAGTGCATGGGTAGTGGCTGCATAATTGCATGAGTGCAGGGGTAGTGCCTCCATGATTATAGGAGTGCATACATAGTGCCTGAGTGATTAATGGAGTGCATGGCTAATGTTTCAGTGATTGCAAGAGTGCATGGGTAGTGGCTGAATGATTGGATGAGTGCAAGGGTAGTGCTTGGGTGATTGGAGGAGTATAAGAGTAGTGCCTGGGTGATTGGAGGAGTGCATAGATAGTGCATGGGTGATTGCATGAGTGCAGGGGTAATGCCTGCGTGATTGCATGAGTGCAGGGCTAATGTCTGGGTGATTGGACGAGTGCATGGGTACTGCCTGAGTGATTGAAGGAATGGAGGGGTAATACCTGGGTGATTGCATGAGTGCATGGCTAGTGCCTGGGTAATTGCATGTGTGCAGGAGTAATGTCTGGGTAATTGGAGGAGTGCATGGGGAATGCCTGTGTGATTGCATGAGTGCAGGGATAATGTCTGAGTGATTGAAGGAGTGCATGGGTAATGCCTGGGTGCATGGAAGAGTGCATTGGTAGTGACTGGGTGCATGTAGGACTGCATGGGTAGTTCCTGGGTGATTGGAGGAGTGCATGAGTAGTACCAGGGTGATTGCATGAGTGCAGAAGTAGTGCCTGGATGATTGGAGGACTGCATGGGTAGTGCTTGGATGATTGCATGAGTGTAGCAGAAGTGCCTGAGCACATGTATGATGCAAGGGCACTGCCTGAGTGATTGTAGGAGTGCATGGGTAATGCCTGGGTGCATGGAAGAGTGCATGGATAGTGCCTTTGTGCATGGAGGAGTGCATGGGTAGTTTATGTGTGATTAGAGAAGTGCATAAGAAGTACCTGGGTGAGTGCATGAGTGTACGGGTAGTGTCTGGATGATTGGAAGACTGCATGGGTACTGGTTGAGTGATTGCATAAGTGCAGCAGAAGTGCGTGAGTGCATGTATGAATGCATGGGTAGTGCCTGAGTGATTGCATGAGTGCATGGGCAGTGCCTGGAGGAGTGCATGGGTACTGCCTAAGTGATTGAAAAAGTGCATGGGTAGTGCCTGCGTGATTGCATGAATGCAGGGGTAATGTCTGGGTGATTGGAGGAGTGCATGGGTACTGCCTGCCTGATTGAAGGAGTGCATGGGTAATGCCTGGGTAAATGCATGAGTGCATGGGCACTGCCTGAGTGATTGAAGAAGTGCATGGGTAATGCCTGGGTGATTGTATAAGTGCATGAGGAGTGCATGGGTACTGCCTGAGTGATTGAAAAAGTGCATGGGGAGTGCCTGGGTAATTGCATACGTGCAGGGCTAATGTCTGGGTGATTGGGGGAGTGCATGGGTACTGCCTCAGTGACTGAAGGAGTGCATGGGTAATGCCTCAGTGAATGAAGAAGTGCATGGGAAATGCCTGGGTGATTGCAAGACTGCATGGGTAGTGCCTGGGTGAATGGAGGAGTGCATGGTTACTGCCTGAGTGATTGAAGAAGTGCATGGCTAGTGCCTGCGTGATTGCATGAGTGCAGGAGTAATGTCTGGGTGATTGGAGGAGTGCATGGGTACTGCCTAAGTGATTGAAAGAGTGCATGGGTAATGCCTGGGTGATTCCATAAGTGCATGGGTAGTGACTGGGTAATTGGAAGAGTGCATGGGTACTGCCTGGGTGATTGCATGAGTTCATGGGTAGTGCCTGGGTGATTCCATAAGTGCATGGGTAGTGGCTGGCCGATTGGAGGAGTGCATGAATAGTGCCTGGAGGAGTGCAAGGGTAGTGCCTGGGTTAATCCATGAGTGCATAGGTAGTGCCTGGGTGATTGCATGACTGCAGGGGTAGTGCATGAGTGATTGAAGGAGTGCATGGGTAATGCCTGTGTGCATGGAGGAATGCATTGGTAGTGACTGGGTGCATATAGGACTGAATGGGTAGTTCCTGGGTGATTGAAGGAGTGCATGAGTAGTACCAGGGTGATTGCAGGAGTGCAGGAGCAGTGCCTGGATGATTGGAAGACTACATGGGTAGTGCTTGGATGATTTCATGAGTGAGCAGAAGTGCCTGAGTGCATGTATGACTGCATGGGCACTGCCTGAGTGATTGTAGTGTGCATGGGTAATGCCTGGGTGCATGAACGAGTACATGGGTAGTGCCTTGGTGCATGGAGCAGTGCATGGGAAGTTTCTGGGTGATTGAAGGAGTGCATAAGAAGTACCTGGGTGATTGCATGAGTGTACAGGTAGTGACTGGATGATTGGAAGACTGCATGGGCACTGCCTGAGAGATTGAAGTAGTGCATGGGTAATGCGTGGGTGATTGCATGAATAGAGGGGTAATGTGTGGGTGAATGGAGGAGTGCATGGGTAGTGTCTGAGTGATTAGACAAGTGCATAGGTAGTGCTTCTGTGATTATATAAGTGCATGGGTAGTGGCTGGACAATTGGAGGAGTGCATGGATAGTGCCTGGATGACTGAAGGAGTGCAAGGGTAGTGCCTGGGTTATTCCATGAGTGCATAGGTAGTGCCTGGGCGATTGCATGACTGTAGCGGTAGTGCCTGAGTGATTGAAGGAGTGCATGGGTAGTGCCTGTGTGATTGCATGAGTGCAGGGGTAATGTCTGGGTCATTGAAAGAGTGGATAGGTAATGCCTAAGTGATTGTATCAGTGCATGGGTAATGTGTAGTTAATTGAAGGAGTGCATGAGAAATGTGTGACTGATTGGATGAGTGCAAAAGTAATGTCTGTGTCATTGCATGACTGTACTGGTAGTGTCTGGGTGATTGCAAAAGTGTATAAGTAGTGTCTGGGTGATTTTTTAAGTACATGAGTACTGGCTGCATGATTGAAGGAGTGTATGGGTAATGCCTGTGTGATTGCATGAGTGCAGGGGTAATGTCTGGGTGATTGAAGGATTGCATTGGTAGTGCCTGGGTGCATGTAGGACTGCATGGGTAGTTCCTGGGTGATTGGAAGAGTGCGTGAGTAGTACCAGGATGATTGCATGAGTGCAGGAGTAGTGCCTGGATGATTGGAAGACTGCATGGGTAGTGCTTGGATAATTGCATGACTGTTGCAGAAGTGCCTGAGTGCATGTATGACTGCATGGGCACTGCCTGAGTGATTGAAAGAGTGCATGGGTAATGCCTGGGTGATTGCATAAATGCAGGGGTTATGTCTGGGTGAATGGAGGACTGCATGGGTAGTGCCTGAGTGATTAGATGAGTGCATAGATAGTGCCTCAGTGATTTTATAAGTGCATGGGTAGTGGCTGGCCGATTGGAGGAGCGCATGGATAGTGCCTGGATGAGTGGAGGAGTGCAAGGGTAATGCCTGGGTTATTCCATGAGTGCATAGGTAGTGACTCAGTGATTGCATGACTGCAGGGGTAGTGCCTGAGTGATTGAAGGAGTGCATGGGTAATGCCTGTGTGATTGCATGAGTGCAGGGGTAATGTCTGGGTGATTGAAGGAGTGCATGGGTAATGCCTGGGTGCATGGAAGAGTACATTGGTAGAGCCTGGGTGCATGTAGGACTGCATGGGTACTTCCTGGGTGATTGGAGGAGTTCATGAGTAGTACTAGGTTTATAGCATGAGTGCAGGAGTAGTGCCTGGATGATTGGAAGACTGCATGGGTAGTGCTTGGACGATTGCATGAGTATAGAAGAAGTGCCTGAGAACATGTATGACTGCATGGGCACTGCCTGAGTGATTGTAGGAGTGCATGGGTAATGCCTGGGTGATTGCATGAATGCAGGGGTAATGTCTGGGTGATTGAAGAAAGTGCATGGGTAATGCCTGAGTTATTGAAGGAGTACATGGGTAATGCCTGGGTGATTGCATGAGTGTAGGGGTAATGTCTTCCTGATTGCAAGAGTGTAGGGATAAGGCCTGGGTGATTGAAGGAGTGCATAGGTAGTGCCTGAGTGAATTTAAAACTTGAAGGGTTCTGGCTGGGTGATTGGAGGAGTACAGGAGTAGTACCTGGGTGATTGGAGAACTGTATAAATAGAGCTTGGGTGATTTTATAAGTGTATGTGTACTGCCTGAATGAATAGAGCATTGTATAGATACTGCCTGGATAATTGAAAGAGTGCAAGGGTAGTGTCTAGGTGATTGCATCAGTGCAGGGATAATGTTTAGGGTATTGGAGAAGTGTATAGATACTACCTGGGTGATTGGAAGAGTGTACACATAGTGTCTAGCTGATTGCAGGAGTGTACAGATAGTACCTGGGTGATTGGAAAAGTACATAGGTAGAGTCGGGGTGATCTTATAACTGTAAGAATACAGGCTACGTGATTGGAGAAATGCATGGATAGTGCATGAGTGATGGCAGGAGTGTGGGAATATGGGGGCATATTAGCAAGAACGGCGTTAAAATTATCGCCGCTTTAGCGGCAGGAAACTGCCGCTAAAGCGGCGATAATGGGCTTGATAATATGCCCTTGAGAATTCCAATAGAAGCCCAGGATCACAGCAGAACATGGGCTTCTATTGGTATTCTCAAGGGCATATTATCAAGCCCATTATCGCCGCTTTAGCGGCAGTTTCCTGCCACTAAAGCGGCGATAATTTTAACGCCGTTCTTGCTAATATGCCCCATTGCCTAATGGTATAGATCAGTGCATGGGTAGTGTTTGAAAAAATGGATGACTGCAATAAAAGTGACTGTAAACATAACTACATATTATTATGCTTATTACATTATTTAATCTTTCCTTCTTTATTAAAGTAGATACCAAACTCATTGAAACAATTTTACAGTAGTTTTATTGCAAACTGAATTTAAAATCTTTTCAAGCTTTAGTATTACTTTCTGTATAAAAGAAGAAGAAAAACAGTAATATAATATTATAGTTTTAAGAACACAACATCATTTTAGAATTACATAACATATTCAGTTTCCCTTTTTTTGCTGTTCTCACATTCTACTGAATTTCACCATGCACAGTGATTTCAATGTAGATCATCATATAACAGCGGGGAGTAAAATACAATCAATGATATTGTAAAAAAAAAACAAATCTGTGTTGAAAATATTAACAACAAATTCAACTATCTGTTTACCTATCTACAGTTTCTAAATTACATTCTTTAACTACAATAAATCATTTATTTCTCTGAAGTACATTTCTGAAATATACATTCTCATTTACATCACGTATAATATAAAGATCAAATATATAAACTATTTCTTTCAAACACAATTTTGCAAATGCAATAAGAATTAGCACAAACAATAATCCAAACAGTAATTCTTCACATCTTCCCAATAGGCTGAATAATGTTTCCAAATCAATTTGTAATGAAAATATCCAAAATAAACTCATTCATTTGTGTTTACATCTTCCCAATAGGCCGAATGATGTTTTCAAAACTTTGGCATCAAAAATATCAGATATGAATCTGGTAATTTGAAAGGCAACCTACATTTGAATTCCAAATGGCCATCATTGCAATGTATCCATCCTTTATTGCACTTTAAATACACAGTATAGTGTCCAGATGTTGTAGTAGGTCCATCATGGAAAATAATAGCCACAGCTTTAAAAGTTCTTGATAGTTGGCTTGCCACAAAATTTTAAATTTTGGTTTCCAATTTTCTTCTATTTGCTCTTCAACGTTGTAGCATTAAAATGACATATTTTCCAAATCTTTCCATATATAATGTTGACATCATTTCTGATTTACAATGTGAGCATTTCATATCTTGATTAGCTGTTTTTACTAATTTGTTAAAAGACACTAATTTGCAATCTGGTATGGTCAAATATATGAATCGTTCAGTGTCTATTTCAGTGGTAGAAGAAAATGAACACTCTTCACATTTATGATGCCATCTGTAACTTAGTCCAAACAAATTTTCAATTTCTATTCCTTCATCTTCCAATACTGCAAGCATAAACATAAGAATTTTGAAGAACCAGTACATATATCCAAAAGATGCCGAATGGCAGAAGCAGTATGGATTTCAGTTCTATCAGTTACCAACTTTTCAAAAATATAATGTAATAAAGAAGAATCTTGTTTCTCGATTTTTCATAATTTCATGATGAAGATCTTCTAGATAAAACACAACATTCACAATTACATTAGCATAGCAGTTGATACCTGAACTATTTTCTAACTGTATCCTACAATATCATCAACAGTATCCATTTTCATTTTCTTTGCAGCTTCATCATTCTGTTGAATTGTTTTCTTTTTTTGAATCACACTAGAATGTTTCTCATATTTCCGTTTTGGATATACTACACGTTTCTAATATATGGGATATTCACCTAAATTAGGAGCATAAAGTCTTCTTAACCGATTATACTCTCTTACACAATTTGCATCAGTACTAATCTTCTTCTCGTCAAAATCAATCAAATACAAACCAGATAATGTTCTTACTCGAGACAATGCAACGTATGCCATGCCCTCTTTAAACACTGTACTTCTAATATTTACCAAAGCACTGTCTACACTTAAACGTTGAGATTTATGACTGGTCACAGCATATGCTAAAGAAAGAGGAAACTGTTTTCTACGAACATACAAGTCTTTTACAAGCAAAAAACGAACAGTACAACGTCCAATATGTTTTACCTCTTCAATCTGATCAAATTTAATCTTTAAAAATTCAATTCCATCTCTGTTCTGATAATTAACAAAACCAACAACTTTTCCCATTGCTCCATTTACTAAACCTTTTTCTACATCCAATTTACGCCGTAAAATGACCCGACAGTTCACACATACATATAAAGAGGGATATTCTCAAGGAAGTGGTGGTGAGAGGTGTTAGCCTCCTTGGCTTAACGCCTCTCACCACCACTTCGGAAATGCAAGGCTGCACCCTATTCTCAAGAATGTGGTGCAGTCTGGCGTTTCCCCCTGCGATGGCGCTAAGTTTAACCGACTTTGCTCCAACGCAGATATCCTTGCACCAGAGTGCAAGGGTGTCTGTGTGCAGGGGAGGGTTGTTTATGTACAGGAAGGTGCCCCTTCCTGCACATAAACAATCCTAAAATACCATTTTGTAACTTTCATGTGTGCTGCTTCGTGCAGCACACATCAAAGTTACAAAATGGCATTTCTGAAAAGGTTTGTTCATGTATAGGAAGGGACACCTTCCTGTACATGAACAAACCATGGCATTTTGCTTTTTCCATGTGTGCTGCACAAGGCAGCACACATGGAAAAAGCAAAAACAAGGAAAAATTAAGCCTTTCTCCTCGTTTCGCCACCTTAGGACCAGGATTTTTCTGGTCTTAAGTTCGGCGCTGCCACCTATTATCGCCGCCCTTGATAATAGGAGGTGGCATCGATCACAATGGGTGTTGCGGTGGAACGCCCACTGCAACACCCACTGCATGCCCCTTTCGCGCGAAATTTTGCGTGAAAGGGGCCTTATTCTCAAGGCAGCGTTAAGCCACTTAACGTGGCTTAAAGCCACGTTAAGTGTGTTAACGCTGCCTTGAGAATAAGGCGCTGACCCTATCGCCAAGGGAATGTCAGAAAAAGTGACATTCCCGTGGCGATAGGGGCTTGAGAATATGCCCCAAAGTCTTTTCTAAACCAGTAGTCTTAGATACCGACTTCTCCAAAGAATCCAATTTTTAATTTTTTTTATTTTCTTTATTAGTTTTGATAATCGTGAAAAAGAATACAATACATACAATTCAACCAATAAGAGAAAAGAAAGGACAAAAAAAATAATAATAATAACACACTTAGTCACAGCGATCGTAAGTATACATCAAAGTACATTACTGGTAGGATATTGCATAATACATTGATAGTTTGACCAGAGTAACACTTGTACACATTTCAAAACTAATTTTTTACATAGGGCTCCTGCTGTTAAGTACGCTCATTTCTGGCCTTCTGAGTAACTCTTAAATAAACTCCAAAAATTCTTGGAGTGGCTTCTAGGGGGAAGCAATTCACTGTATGATTCAGATTGCGTATTGCAGAACAGCATATCTCTGGACCATTGAGTCAGGGTAGGGGGGCCTCGCGCCCAATGCATTGCCACCACTCGTTTTGCTATCAGGAGGCCCATGTCTATTAGGCACCTAATATCTTTACGGACCTGTTTGGAGAAGCCCAATAGGGCTAGCAGTGGGTCTGGTCTCAGGGTTTCACCAGTAATCTCACTGAGTTTGGAGAATATTAGTATCCAAAAATTAGCTATTGAGGTGCATAACCATGCTAAGTGTAAGAAGCCAGCTAACTCCTCTCCACACCTTTCACATTTGTCGGTATCTCGCAGACCAAACCTATGTAACCGGACTGGAGTATGGTATATTCTATTAAGGAATTTAAATTGAATGAGGCGGTGTCGGCCGTTCAAAGAAATGCGTTGTGTTGCCTCACAGCAGTACTCCCATGTGTCGTCGTCTAACTGGACCTCTAAGTCCGATTGCCACTCTAGTTTGGGCTTAGTGTACTGGTTCTGGCGAAGTTCCTGTGTTTTACTGTATATGTGCGAGACTAACCTACTCGGGGTGTCCATGCGTAACATTGTGGTAAGGGGCACAACTTCCAGAGGTTCCAACAACTCCTCGCCCAGCAACTATCGGAGTGCACGTCGGACTCTATAGTAATGGAATATCATTAAGGGGGAAACCTCCGGTTTATTAGAGACCAGTTCTTCCCAGTCTCGCCCCCTCCCATCTGCAAAGAAGTTTCCAATAACTGTTATGTCTAGGGTTCGCATGGCCCGCACCACTTCTGGTTCCGTGATAGTTGGGAGCCAAGCGCACCATTCAATGGGAGTGAGAGGGGAGTAAAGGATGGAAACCGTTTGGCGGATAGTTTGGTTATGCCAGGTGTGTGTGGTCGCGTTTATTGAATCTAAGGTCCCAGTGCGTCGTATTGCCGCATGGTACAGTGCTGTAGGCAAGGGAGAGGGGGGTCACTGCTACCCTCTCTATATGGAGATGGGGGGGTCTGTTGGTGTAGGCAGTAAAAGGCATGTGAGCATTGAGCCACCCGATAATAGAGGTCTAAATCCGAGGCACCAAGCCCCCCCCATCGAATAGGAGAGAATAAGAACGTCCCATCTGGCCCGTGGTTGTTTTCCGGCCCAAGCCAATTTGACCTGCAAAGACGTAAGATGTTGGAGAAAATGAGCTGGACGGACAATTGGTATGTTTAAAAACAAGAAGAGGAGTCTGGGCAGTATTACCATCTTCATGAGCGATATCCTTCCTAGGAGCGACAAGGGGAGACAAATCCACCTATTTATATTGTCTTCCAGTCTAGCAATCGCTCTGCCGTAGTTTTCCTTAAATACTGTTTCCGAGCACGTGTGTACTTGGATCCCCAAGTATAGCACCGGATCAGTAGACCAAACCAAGGGGAAATCTAAATCCACTGGGAGCATCGCTGGGTTGAGGGGAAATATAGTAGACTTTGACCAGTTAATTTTAAGACCCGAAAATTTCCCGAATTTCACTACCTCCCTTAATACTGGAGAAAGGTTAGACTCTGGATCACAAATGTACAGGAGCGTGTCGTCTGCGTATGAAGAGATTATCAAATTGTAATTGGGGAACCGGATCCCCCTGTGGCTATGGTACTCCCTGAGGGCACACGCCAATGGCTCCGCGACCAGCGCGTAGAGAAGCAGGGATAGCGGGCAACCCGAACGGGTGCCCCTGCAAAACTCAAGGGGGGCAGTGACAATGTTGCCCACTCTCACTCGGGCCGCTGGGGTAGTATACAGGACTTTCACCAGGCTAATAAAAAGGCTCCCCAGCCCCATGCGTTCTAGCACTAGCAGCATAAAATTCCATTCCACGGAGTCAAAAGCTTTTTCAGCGTCCAGGAAGATCCCTGCCACTTTAGTATCTGGTTTGGTGTGTTGAATAGCGCCAAACACTGTGTGTAAATTGTGGGTTAATGTATGCCCAGGGACAAATCCTGTCTGCTCAGGGCCAACTAAGGACGGGATAAGGGGAGCCAATTGGTTCGCAAGAATCTTAGCAAATATTTTAGTGTCCACATTTAAAAGGGACAGGGGCCTGTATGAAGCGCAATCGTGTGGCGGTTTGCCCGGCTTTAGGAGAGCGATTAGCAAGGCTTCACGCATCGTTGGTGGCATGGAGCCACATTTGCCCATTTCCTCAAATAAAGAGATCAGGTAAGGTGTCAGTTGCTCTCTGAACTCTTTATAGAAGGCCACTTGAGCCCATCTTGACCTGGGGCGCTGTTAGCTCGCATTGATTGCAACGCATCAAGGACTTCCCAGGCCTCTAGAGGTCTCATCAGGTATGCTCTGTGATCGTCTGACAACCAAGGTAATTTTATGTAGTCCAAATATTCCAGTATGTTCGTGTCCGTGCTGTGGGATTTGGAGCCATATAATTCAGAGTAGTAACCCCTGAAACGCTCAGCTACAGCGTCAGGGTCGCTGGACATCTCACTTGAGTCTAAGCAAATCTCTATGGGGCCTGCACTCTCCCGCCTACCTCTCATTGTAGCTTCCAATGTGGCACCGGGACGTTCCCCCTCCCCGTATGTTCTCGCTATTGCGTATTTTCCCATTAGTTTGACCTCCCTGTCGGCCTTTTCGTGATATTCCTCTAGCTTGGTCTTAAGTTCTTCCATAATCTGATTGTTGCCTCCCTCTAGGGCTTCTTGCTCTAATTCCACCAGCTTCCACTCCAGCAATGCTAAGCGCCCTATGATAGATCTCAAAACCCCCGAGTGTTTAGAAATAGCTATCCCTCGGATATAAACCTTGAAGGTTTCCCAAATGGTGGTGAATTGCGGTACTGAGTCAATGTTGGTAGCAAAGATTACATCTATGGCTTCTGATATCTCCTCCCTAAAGGCGTCGTCTAATAATGCATATGGAGGGAATTTCCAAGTAAATGGAGGAGGGCACTTTATAGGGCACTCCAGGTCCAGCAGTATTGGTGAGTGGTCTGAGTACGAGCGGGGTACCACCTCACATCCCCATATAGCATGTCTCAGTGAACCTGCCAGGAACCAGTAATCTATCCTGGTGTGCAGATCGTAATGGGCAGCATAATGTGTGAAACCCCCCGCATCTCCCGATTGGGAACGCCAAACATCAACCGACCCTAGTTCAGTTATTGCATCAACAATCGCTTTGGCTGCTAATGACTGATGCCTAAAAGGGCCCACAGATCGGTCAATAGCTGGATTCAACACACAGTTAAAGTCCCCTCCCCAGATCTGCGGCAGAGAGGGTAATTGGCACGCTAAGTCAAGGAGGTTCTGAAAAAACTGTGGGTGATCATAGTTGGGATCGTATACATTAATGAGAACACATTCCATGCCTTTCCCCTTACATTTAGATATAGTATATCTGCCCCCAGTGTCTGTATGCAGTTCTTCTAGGGCGAATCCCGCCATAGGGTTTACCCAGGTGAGCACCCCCGAGCATGTGTGGAGAAGCCAGCAGCGTAGAATGTGCCACGTATCCTCCTAAGGGCCAGCATCGGATTATCAAGTGGAAGGTGAGTTTCTTGTAGTAGCGCAATATCTATATTATGCCTAGCTAGGTAGGCCATCACCTTCCTAGTTTTACGCTGGTCGTTCAGTCCCCTGACATTCCAGGTCAGCAATCTTACCCTGTCCCCCATTGCCTCTGGAAGGGGGGAAGCGATTTCCCAACCGGGTTTCTCTGGTGCCCTCTAGCACAACAGCCTCTATACGGCCCTATACCTACTCCTGGTACAGATATCAGATACAAGACTCTCACCGTGACCAAATTAAAACATACAAACAGAAACAATTCCCAAAACAGAGACCCCAGCCCCCGCCCACGCCATGCATACCCAAACTTAGCACAGTCGGTATCCCCCTCCCCCCACCCCTGCCCCTTAAGTAGATAAGGCAACAGGCCATGTAGTATGTAACATGCAGGGGCAGATGTTACCTAAGCACTACTAGTGACAACAGGCAGTATGCCACACCATCAAAACAAATATGGCACATCCAAGACTATCTGAACTATCATTGATACTTAAACACTATGAGAGAAAGTACTGCTTCGCTATCCCTGTGGACCAAACATCTTCTTAAAAGAGCAAGGTAAAGAAAAACAGTGGCAACTGTAGGGGGTGTGGTGGCCCTCCGACGAGCCGAAGAAACTGTCAATGACAATACTTGCTAGAGTTCGGGTTGCTTCACTCCACCGCGTCGATCTTCATGAAGTTCTTGAGTGAGCATAACCGGCAGCAGATCACTACCATACACCTCGCTCAACCGGGTGCATCTCCAGCTGAGCCAGGCAGTCAAAGAACCAGGGGGCCCGGCACACAGCGGTCAGTTCAATCCTGCTTATCCAGGCCGCCACCTGACGCACCCCCGGTCATCTCGTCGAGTCGCTCTGCTTCTGCATCTCGCTCCACCTTTTTGGAGAAGTCCTTCAGGGCTTTTTGCAGCGCTTTAGGGTCTGAGGAAGTACAAGCATTGCCGTTCAGAGTGACTCTGAGCCTGGCTGGGTAGAGCATGGTGTATTCTATGTTTTGGTCCCGGAGTCATCGCTTTGAAGAGTTGAATTGATGTCTGGCTTCCTGGATCTTCATAGTAAAGTCCGGATAGAGGGATATAGCAGAGCCCTCATACTGTAGCTCCCCCAACTCCCTGGCCCGCCTTAGGGCAGCATCCCTGTAGTTTAGCAGTTTCGCTATCATCGGGCGCGGGGGAGCCCCAGGAGGCGGCCGAGGGCTGCGTGAACGATGGGCCCGCTCCATTATAAACACATCAGAGAATGTGTATCCACTCCGCATGTTTGCCAAGGCGTTCCGACATTCTATCCATTCGGAAAACAAGTGAGTCAATCTTCCCGTCGATCATCAATAAGCTTTTTTGCACCACTGCGAACATCTACTTTACATCCCCAGGCTCCTCCTCTGGGGCGTCCGTCTGGTCCTCCGAGGAGCGGGAACCCCCCGCCTCCCTGGCTCTGGTTTTATTTTGGTCGAAGAGCAGTTTTGTTTGGGTCTTATCTACTTTGACCATTATGTTGCCTGCTGGAACGCAGCACCTGACCGGTGTGCCTCAGTGCTGTGATTTGAGGTGCCAAGCTTGCCCGGGGCCTGCTTCGTTGGGATCAGGCCACTGCATTCGTCAGTGTTTCCTGCCGCACTGGAGTGAGCCTCCACCTCCCCATTAGCGCCCGCCAGGAATCCCTGCTCAGTGTTTCTCCTGTGTCCCAAGAATGGCCTCAGGTTGGGGGCCCCCCACTCCAGTCGCTTTGGAGTGTGATATGGGGGGAAGGTGTGTTAGGTAGGGGCCATCACTTCACTCAGGGTACCCTCCAGGCGCGATAGGCAGGAGGTGGAAACCCCGTTCCGCGGCGGTGGGGGCCTGTATTTTATGAGGTTCACTGACACGCGGGGGCCTGCAGGGTCCGAGGCGATTTTCTGTTGGAGCTGGCAGCCCCTCCTTCCCCAGGGAAGCAGAGACAGGAAATCAGGCGGTGACTGAAGTTTAAAGGCCCTCCAGGGCCGCGCTGCATTTATGCAAGTTCTCTGGGCCCAGGTCTCTCAGCCCATAGCAGCGCTCACGCCGCAGGCCGCACTCCCTCCTCCAAGCTCGAGAGGCTCGCCCGTCGCACTCACCGCCTAGTCCGGGGTTCGGATCGGGAGCAGCACGCTGAATTCCGCGGGATCTCCGCTCTGCCGCGGGCCCTCCGCTTGCATGAACCGGCCCGCGGCAGACTCCGAGGCCGTCTGGGTAGGCCTCGACTCGGGAGGCACACCGCAGGGAGCAGCCATCAGCGGTAGGGGCACACCATGTTTGCCTTGGCTCTCGCAGCCCCCCGCGGGAGAAAGTAGTCAGATGCTGCAAATCAGGAGCCCCCAGCTGCATCCATAATCCATTTCGGGCAGATCACTCAGCCGGTTTTGAAAAGCAGTCGTGCCTGCAGCGCAGCGCGGCCGTCAGTAGCACAGGTCATGGACTCGATCTTCCCCTTCTGTGTGGGCTCCGACGGCAAACGTGGCTCCGGAGGGTAGCTTCGAATATACTCCGCTACCTCCTCCCGTTCATGTCTCGATAGCGTCTATGGATGTGAGGATAATTGCTGCGTAGTGCCGATGGCTCGCGGAGCTCTTCGTTCATGCGGCCATCTTGTGCTGTGGCAAGCTCCGCCCCCCCAAAGAATCCAATTTTGACTGTCATTTCTTTGAGGGAAGAATAGTAACTCCTTCGTGTTCCATTTTATCAATGGCTTCCATTTTCACTATTGGTTGTTTTTCCAGTTTCAAAAGTTCTTTATTAAATGTACAACACTCTTGCAGTGTTGGCATAAGGCAAACTATAGACTTTTTTTCTCCAATTTGTTTGTACATTATTTCAGGTGCAATGTTTTCATTTGGAAACAAGTTTGTTAGTAGCCGACTTTGTAAAGCTTCTTTACCATGTTTTGTCAAAACACCAATTCTTATATCTTGAAGAATGTCTCCATAATGTTCATCACTTGCTTGTCGCATATTCTTAATAAGTTCTTTATATTCAAAATGAGACCAAATGTTTACATTTCCAATACTTCCTAAAGATTTCCTAGTATCTTCATGGACAAGTGTTATAAAAACTGGTTGCCCTTTCACAGGAGTAAGTTGTGGTAGATCGCCAAATACAATTACAAGTTTTTCTCCAAATAAAACATCATAATCTGTTTTTAAAATCTGTTGCATTCTTAAATGTACAAAGGCAAGCATTAAGTTTGAGACCATGCTCACCTCTTCAATGATTAGAAGTTTCATTTTCTTTAGTACTCTTGAGACTTCATAACAAGCTTCTCCAGATAGCTTGTGATATTCCAACTTATTTTCATGTTCAACTGGTAGCATGAGTAATCGATGTAATGTTATCCCTTTAATGTTGTGTGCTGCTAACCCAGTTGGAGCGGTTACAACACAAGATAAATGTGATTCAGTGGCTTTGTGTAGATAACTCGTCAAAACTTTAGTTAAAAAACGTTTTCCTCTTCCAGCTTGACCACTGATATACATTCGAATAGGTTTAAATGATGTGCATTTGCATTCTTTTTTTTCATGCAGTAAACCATGCTGTATCTGTTGTGTCAGTTGCTGATATATTTATTTTTGTTCAATATTTAGTTGTTCTTCCAAGTTTCCCAACTCAATAATATCCTGTTGTGCTTGTTGCATTGCTGTTTCTACTTTTTTCATGGCTATTGCTGCTTCATTTTCAAGAATTGGTTGTCCTAATGGATCTTGACTTAGTGGAGCAGAACTTTGACTATCTTGAGAACTGTGTCTAGCTATTTCAGCTGCAATAGTAGTTTCTTGTTCAATCTCTTCATTTAACATTTGTAGATAAGTTGGAAAAATTGTGCATTGAATGTAGGGTGACCAGATTTCCAAAAGAAAAAAACCGGGACAGGTCATAAACATAGAAGTGGGACTACAGTTTACACTGGTGGCTGGCTGGATCTTGGTGGAGGCAGTGACCTCTGACTCCAGTGAGCAGGGTCATGCTGGCAGTTTGGACATGCTGTTGCCCCCATGGCTGGCATAATGACATTCTTGCTGCGTTGTAGAAAGAGAAGGGAAATCCCGAGAGAAAATGTCTCTCTTTAAAGGATTTCCCTTCTCACAACAACATCATCTGGAGTGACGTCACTCTGTAATATTTCGAGAAGTGAGCATGTGCACATCTTTTTAACACCAGTGCGTACTCAGCCAGTACTCCAAAACCAGGAAATTTCTGTGCTCATCCCAGCCACTATTAAAAAACCGGGACATTTATTCAGTTTGGAGGAAAGTGTCGGGACACCGGGACACTTCATGAAAAACCGGGACCGTCCGGGGAAAACCGGGACGTCTGGTTACCCTAATTGAATGCTATCTTTACATGCATTAAAAG